>JAJHUR010138625.1:0-17178 GCA_027495735.1 Lutjanus campechanus
TAAAATGGTGCCTTGTTTTCCTTTAGCTCTAATCTGTAGGAGAAAGTTGTGAACATGCACAGAAAGTGATCAAGCTGTGAAGATCACGCAGGAATGATATGCTGCATCTATAATGCAGTGTGCTATTGTGTTTCTGCAATTATGGGCATTTTTAAGTTCCAGCAGGGAAATGTTGGATTTGTTAAAATTTGTCACATGATTCTGGATAAATATACACACAGTGTAATTAAACATCTTTACCTTTAAGACAAAATAATGTGATTTAATAACATTTATGAAGCATTTTATGGGTCCAAACACCACTTTTGTACAATATAACATTATTCCAAATTAAATTGTTTCATGTAAATATTATTTGACACCACACAAAAAAATCTTTTTTTCTGTTCCACACTTTTATGTCCTTACCACAACACTGAACAAATTCCATAGTAAAATGTTTTTTCAGTGCCAAACAATTCTAATTGTTATGGAAATAGAAGTTAACAAGTGAGCACATCCATCCACGCCAGCTGACCCTCAAGATCAAGAACATCAAGGCAAAGATCATCTTTTCTTCTGTGTAGTGATTGCGTGTTCTTACCAAACAGCTTAGTAATTGTGTATTTCGACCTACATTTTAAAAATAAATTTATATTACTGTTGATTTCATGTGTAGTAGATGCTAGGAGTCAAAGCTAACATTAGCAGATCAATTCTCCCTCTCTTGTCATTGTCGTCTTGTTTTGTTGCTTTTGTTGTTTGTCTTTTACATAATTGTCATGTTTTCAAATCTTGTCAAATCTTGTTTTGTTGGTTTGGTCTGGCCACATCTTTTCCTCTTGTTACTTTTACGTTGTTTTCATCATCACGTCTTTCATATTGTTTTTGTGTTGTTACTTTTATGTTATTCATTGTTAATATTCCGTCTATTTAGATTGAAATTGATCTTGATGTTGGGAATATCACACAAAATGATCAATCAATAATCAAATGGATTAAAATGAAAGTAATAAGCCTGATTTGAAAATGTATGGAGTAGAAAGTACACATTTGTGTTCAAATGTAGGGAGTAAATGTAAAAAAGCTGTCATGAAAATAAAGACTCAAGTAAAGTAAAGTACAGATAACTAACTAAAGTACCTAATAACTCCACTTTACTGTAGTACTGTGACTGTAAGTATTTGTATTTCCCATCTTCTGTATTAAATGCTCATTCTGTTGTGCTAAGGACAAATGTATAAGCACAAATGGTGAAAACCATGAAAATAAACATGCTCAAGATTAGAATCTTAATGAGTATATGCAATTTTGGGTACCTATTTAGATTTATTACTACCTCTGATGGTCAAAATGAATAGATTTTGATGTTTTTTAACTAATTTTGAAGGGTCTAAATTGGCTGTAGTTGCAGAAGCACACATTCGTTCATAACTAAGATGTGAGCAGGTAGGTTTCTGTTTGTTTCTGCGAGTGCTCTAAATTCTTCCTGTAATAACTGCAGAAAGAGAATAATTTGTGGTAACACAGCGAGCACAGCCCACATCCTCATCTTGGTTGTGTCAGAGTTAAACCATATTAAAGGAATGAACCTTTGTCTCACGCTGAGCTCTCACCTTGAAATTGATTGCAGAGAACACTTTTAGACTATCAAATTGAAGCTATTCCTGGGAGAATACATTAGAAGTCCATACCTGCTGTGATTCTGTTCTCTGTCCATTTTAAGTATTGGACATTAAAAAGTTACAGCACAATAAGGGCTATTACTGAAGAATATTTTACCTCTACCTTCAGGCTATTAATGGCTGATCAAAGGCAGTACATGCAGGGCTGCGTGCACACAGCCGCGTGCAAAAGCACACGCACAAGTCAGTATTAATTTGTTTGTGCTAACACTGGCTGCCAAAAAAAAACATGTAGAGAAAGAAAATGTATAAATAAATGAAGCTTAGTAAAACTTCAATCAGGAAGATTATCCTCATGCTAACAAATTCAGTATCTCTCAATCTCTATTCATTTCTTCCGCCAAGACCTCTGAGACCCGAACATCTTTTTGCTGTCAAACTTTAAAGGTACTATGACATTTACCCTAGAGGTCGCTGTAGAGCACCAGCATCTCAGACAAAAACAAATGCACGCTTCATTTTTTTTCTGTAAAATTGGGGGGGAAAGTGTTGTCTGAACTCACACAGTTCACAAAACTCCATTCAAACTACCAAACTAGGCAGAGCCGAACAAACACAGGTCAGGATTATGTCACTGCATTGCCTGTTTCTCGCTTACAGTGTTTTCAGAAACATATTTTAGTGACCATTTAGTTGTAAAGCGAGACAGATTGTGACTAGGAGGCTGACGTCCTTGCTCTCGCATCTAGGAGGGAACCCCAGACCCACGAAAGATCTTGCAAGAGTGATCAATTCAACCCGAACTCTGATCTTTCCTTAACCATAACTAGGTGTTTTCTGTCCCTAAACATACCCAGATCTTAAACAAAGCATTATGAGACATACTTAGCTTTTACAAGGTTCACAATAAACAAAGAACGTGTACAAATCTCATCTCAAGAGTTTAACAAATCTATGTTTCCAGCTTACTGTGTGCATCTGTATGAGTCGCAAAAAGGGGCTGACAGTATGTCGGTATTTAACGAGGTGGGAATGAGAATGGGATATGCATTCTGGCATTTATGCTGGAGAAGCATAAGCAATAAATAATGTTTAAGGTAACTGTCATGTCAACATAGATGACATGGGTTGAGGGATACAGGATACTTTCAAAGCTGCTGATACAATCCTGTAATTAAGACCACGACTAACGAATCATATTTCCTCATTGAAAGAGGCAGAAATACTATCAATGTTTTCCTGAACACATATTACTTTTAACTTGAGACACAAGACAAGTAACAATTAAATTACAAATAACAAATGTTCAGGCATCTGTTGTCGTTGTTGAAGCAATGGCAGTGGAGGCTTTTTTTTCTTACGTTAATAAGGACAGAGAGTTCTCAGCAGGAAGTCAAATGGTTTGTCAGTGGGCACTGGGCTCTCCCATCAATCATCATGCAGTGTCACTGATTCCATTTTAGACAGTGCCCAGTATGATGGCCTTAGGACTGTATCTGGGTTTGTAGATGATGTCACTGGGTTGGCCTCGAACCATGACTTTCAGTGGACACTGTTTATAGCTGAGTTTGGAACAGCAGGGATAAGGATCAGTGCCTCCAAGTCTGAGGCCAAGGTACTCAATCGAAAAATGGTGGATTAAATCCCTCTGGTTTGGGAGGGAGCCACTGCCCCGAATGAAGGAGTTCAAGTATTTTTTGGTATGTTGTCCATGGGTCAAGGTAAGATGGAGCGCAAGTTTGACAGGCATATCATCTGCTGATTGTCTTGGTGAAGATTTTCTTGCCTTTCTGATAGAAGCTAGGGGAAGAGACCCAAGGGCAGGCAGAAAATGCTGGAGGGATATTCCATCCTGCCTCTCAGGAAGACCCGGATGTAGGTAAGGCTACTTTTCTTAAGTTGAGTGCAGTGTTTGGTGGCAATTTCGAGTCGGGGTCGAGGTTGGTCCTTAGTTGGATGCCACTGCTCCCCAGCATAGGAAAACAATGGCACCGCCAGTGCAGAGCAGCTTTACTGCTGATCATGTGTGGGCACCTATACGCTACATCCATACTTATATTTTTTCATTTTAAAACACATAACTTTTGCTACATTTAAGCCAAGCATCCACTCTACTCGGGTGTTTTTGACATCCCCAAAACTTGACTTTTGGAAACGTTGCTGACCCCGAGTTAATTTGAGAAGTCCAGGATTGTATTTTAGTCTGGACCTAAGGAAACTGTGATTTTTGAAAACAATGACACAGACACACAAGTTTGCTTCCTGAGTGCCCCACCCTGATTCGTCACGCCCCTATCATGTGACATTTTGTGGAAGAGAACTGCCAACATCAGTCATGACAACCAGCAGTCAATTCAACATGGATAACAAAGCACAGCCATAGGTGACCTTGCTGTTTCTGTGTTGCTTTTGTATCAGTTCCACTTTGTCATCAGTCCATGGAGAGAAATCGTACTTTTTGCCATTGATGTTCTTAGTTTATAGTATTTTCTGCGACTAAGCAACCAATCACAAGGTAGAAAATCTGCTCGCACATCCCCAGGGTACATGAATGGTCATGTGTTAGGTGTTTTCAGTCGTGTTGATATGGATGGAGGTTATTTTGTAGCTGTTCTGAAGTGCTTGTATGGACAGAGATTGTTTTAATTTTAAACACCCTTTTTAAAATGAAAATGTGTGAGTGCGGCTGTAACCTTGGTCTGCTGTAACCTCAGCCTACCCAAGTAAGTAATGGAAAAAAATGGACGAAAAAATGGCAGTTGATTTATTAAACCAAATCCTGACACTTTTGTACAATATACTTTTTCTTTTATTATATAGCACTTTTCGTACAACTAGAATGCAAGACAAAGTGCTTCAAACTATAAAACATTCCCCATTCCCCCACCCACTCACCCACACCTACAGCAATGACTTTCTAATTG
This sequence comes from Lutjanus campechanus, assembly GCA_027495735.1. Lineage (NCBI taxonomy): Eukaryota > Metazoa > Chordata > Actinopteri > Lutjaniformes > Lutjanidae > Lutjanus > Lutjanus campechanus. The sequence continues at coordinate 4,529 of JAJHUR010138625.1, forward strand.
ATAAAGCACTAAAATAAGAACAGCACTCATTAAAAACAGGAACTGAGGAAACACTATCATAAATGAGGAAACACCAGAGGCAGGATAAAAACTCAAAATAGGAAAATAAATTAAAATCAATAAATAAATAACTCCAAACAGTAGAAAAAAGGTAAGTGAAAAAGTTAAGAACATAAACTAATATGATACTAAAAGAGAGGATATGTAGAGAAATTAGTAAAACAAAGAAGCAAAATTGAGGATATTAAAAAGAAATCAATCAAGAGAATAATAAAAAATGCAGTTCGAAACTAAGATTCAAATCAAAGATAACTCCAGGGTCCTTTTTTTTTTTACTTGTTTACAGGGTTTTTAAGGCCAGTCCTTGCAGATTTGCATTCAGTTTCTCTCTCTGAGCTTCAGGACCAATAATTAAGACCTCAGTTTTTTGCCATCCAAAACCTCACATCTAAATTGCAGGTAAAAAGTTGATCCGTTGGCCCTGAAATGGAGAGTATTTGGTGCCCTGAAATGACTCAAAGAACAATTTTGTTAAAAAACAAAACAAAAAAAAACACTCCCACAACTAGTGTAACAAGCAAACATTGCTTTATATGACAGGAAGTGTGAGATCTGTATCAACTCAAGTGTGGGTGGACTTCAGCGTGGGTTGAGATATATAGATATATAGTGCTGCTTGCAGTTGGTCAAGACAAGATAAATATCACACAGAGAATTTCTTTCAGTGCTTGTCATTTAGTCATTTTGTATAAGATGTAATACTCCACTAAAAGCAATGATTGAATTCAACCAACTTCAATTGCATGTATTCATTTTGGTGTCAGTGAACTTAAGTTTTATTGCAAACAGTTTAGTTTCTTCCTTTCGTCTGTCATGGTTGCTCGTGCTGATGATAATAATTTCTGTTAATAGTCATTTTAACTGAAAACAAACTGCTGTTCCAGTTCCCTCAGTGACGGTGACTATTTGTGAATGGGCAGCCAGTGAGCGATCATATTGTAGAGCGCTAAGACTTTGTCTTGGAGCAGTTAATACCACACCCATCAATGCATTGCTCGTGGAATCCAGTGAACTACCATTGTATCTAAGAAGAACTAAATTATCATTAACACATTGGATAAGAATTCAGGGAGAAGGAAACGGAAATATAGCTTCATCTGTTCTGCAAAACTGTTGGGAGTACGTAACATTTACTGGTAAAGGGTTTGGATAGGAAATTAACATGAATGAAACAGTACAAATTAGATTCCATACAACATAGTCTAGCAGTTATAATTAGTTGCATTCCTCCATGGATATTTCCACAACCCAAAGTTAACCTGCAAATATTGGACAAGAAAACAGAGTGGATAGAGAATAATCTGAACATAGGGTATCTGGCTCAAAAACATCTGAAGAGCAGCTATTACAGCTACCTGCATATTTTTACAGATGGATCTAAACACCCAAATAATGAGCATGTAGGAGTAGGCATCTACATCCCAGAATTTGATAAAGGTATTGTCAAAAGAATTTCAAAAAAGCTGTCAGTATTCACGGCAGAAATGGTAGCAATCATAATCAGTCTACAGTGGGTAGAGCAGGTCAAGCCATTTAAAGTAGTCATATGTTCAGATTCTGCAGCTGCAATGCAGAGTATACAATCAGGAGAAACAGCTCGAGAAGATCTTCTGTTAGAAGTGTACTTGATTTTATTGAACTTACAGCATCTTGGGATAGATGTCCACTTCTGTTGGATCCCGGCACATGCAGGTATCGAGGGAAATGAGATAGCGGACAAACTGGCCAGAAGTGCATTAAACAAAAACGAAAATGATATTTAAGGGCTTTGTTTTGGGAGAGGAGAAGCAAAATCAATCATCCACCAGGGAATTATGACAAAATGGCAGGAAATATGGAATAATGACACAAAGGGTAGGGATTATAACAACATTCAAAAGTCTGTCAGAGTTAAAAGGTCCAGAGGGAAATGTAGGAAAGAAGATGTCACTTTCACTAGGATACGACTAGGACACACAGGACTCAACAGTACATTGTTTATCATGAAAAAGACAGAATCAGATAAATGTGAAACTTGTGGATTTAGGGAAACTGTTGAACATGTTCTATTTGGATGTAGGAAATTCATTACAGAAAGGAAAACTTTGAAGGACAATGTGGTCAAAATGGGAAGGGAATGGAGCATCAAAGGGCTCCAAGAGCTAGGAGAGAAACAGGTACAGGTTCAAAGGGCACTTCTTAAGTACATGACGGTAACAGGCTTAATGTCCAGAATATGATTATTTATACTTACTTATTTATTATTATTATTATTATTGTTATTATTATTATTATTATTATTATTATTAGTAGTAGTAGTAGTAGTAGTAGTAGTAGTATTACTTTTATTTAATTATCTATTTCATTTTTATTTTTTTTCTTTGATCTATGAAATGAATCCAGTATAAAGTCATGATGTTACACATTCCGATACAGTAGGTGGCAGCATGCACCTATAACGTTGGTTTGTAGCCTGTCATTAAAACAAAAGAAGAAGAAGAGGGATCATATTGTGGTGGAGGGGAGGAGCTTTACCAGGATGACACACAGCAAGCAGGGACAAAAGATGGAGGCTAGCAGGCCTGGTTTGAGGCTGAGGTCTAGCAGACAGGGCCGAAAGCTGGATGCGAGCAGACAAGGCAGGTAGCTGGAGGCTAGCAGGCCTGGTCAGAGGCTGGAGTCTAGCAAACAGGGCTGAAAGCTGGAGGCTAGCAGACAAGGCAGAAAGCTGGTGGCTAGCACACATAGGTAAAGGCTGCAAGCTCGCAGGCTCGGCCTGAGGCTAGATGCTAGCATGCCTAGCTGAAGGCTGCAGGCTAGCAGGCAGGTACAAATTTCACCAACACAGGGTGAAATTTGTACCTCCTGATGAGGTTACAATGGATTGGTTGTCAATACTGAAAAGATCCCTTGTGGCCTTATGGATCCAGGGTGTTCTTGTGTCACCAATTCAAGCACAGCGGAGAGGGTAGAGTGAGAGTGGATCCACCAAATATCAGAAATTGCAGAAACCACCCACAGCTTCTGGGTCCTTGTCCATTTATAATAGCTTTTCATAAGAAGTCAAATATCACAGTGGAATAAAAACTTTCAATTCTTTAAAATGCCAAAATGAAAATCTAAACGAGTCAAGGTGAGCCCCCAAGCTGGTTCAGCCTCCAAACAGGAAGTTATGAATTTATATGGTGTGGTATAGGCCTAATTTCAATTCATGAAGTGTGTCTCATTTGTTTTTCACATCACTTCCCACCTGTCTATATTATTTGTTGTATTTGTTGCATCTTCATTTCTTTGTCTATCTCCTGTTCTTTATTCTCTACATACTTCACTCCCACTCACTAGTTTCCCATCTCTGTTCTGCTTCTCAATGAGATCAGTGACCTTCTTGTTTTTTCTTTGTCTTTTTTTTTTTTTAGGGACTCAGTTGTTTTTGTAAACACACCTGGAACACAATTTGTAGCAAAATGAAGTTTCCCGTTATTTCAAAGACGCAAAAGCTGACAATGTCAAGTTATGTTTGGAGTGTTTTGGCACTGAGATTGTAGGACTCACATTTTCAAGCTGTCAGTTCCTGCAGGAGACAGCTACCATTTTACTATAAAACAATCCACAAAGCAATGACAGTATGAATTCATATGTTAACAAGGTGGTGAAACAGAGAGGGCTTTTAAATATATAGAGATTTAGGCGGGGACAATAATTACACACCCTTTTTAAATTAGATTTCAACCCTGTCACGGCTGTAACGCCAGATTACTTCTGACAATAAATACACTTACACAGGTACCCTGTGAAGTTTATTGGTGTGCAAAGTTTTGTTTGCCTGTGGTGCTTCTCATCAATCAAATTAGTTGAATCCATTTTCTTTCCTATAAAAGCATAGCAAAACCAATATTTTGAATATTTTGAAACTTGTGTTGTTTATGTCCATGCTTCCCTTGCAAACATTATTTTCCCTTACATTTGCATGCAGTCTCAATGCTATGTTTCTTCCCCCCTTACTTACTGGTAAAACAGGCCATCATAGCTTCACTATGGTATTATACTGATACTCTGGCTGATACAAAAGAATAAAAGAATAAACTACAATTAAGATTATGGACCAGCCCATGCAGTCAATAATCTATTGCCTATAGCTTTGTTTTAACAAAAGCATCTAAATAGCAAAAGCACACATACTGAGACCAGTTTGACAACATACAAAAATAACTTTGGATCAAACACAAAGTGTTCACAGGGATTGTATTTATATTTAATTTACTAAAATATTCAATCTATACAGCCACTGTATTATTTCAAAGATTTCATATTTTTATGTAACAAAAATAAAGTCAAAAGAGTAAAGAAAGACTAATGGTAAATCAGGTTTATTGGCCAATTTATAATGAAATTAGTTCTTTGCATTTGACATGTTGGACCAACTCCAGTTCTATGCCGGTGGCTTTGGTCAAGGGCACTGTCTGGAGAAAGATTAACCTAACATGTTCTCTGATGGTGGGGGAATCCAGAGCACGTGGAGGAAACTCATGTAAACATGTGGAAAACATGCAGACTCCTCACAAAAAGGCCCTGCCCCAACTGGAATTCACATTCAGAATCTGCTGTGTAATGCTGTGAGGCAACAGTGCTAACCACTCAGCCACTATGCTGCCCATACGGGATCAATGCTCAGGTTTTGCTTTACTTTCCTGGGACCTTGAGTACACTCTGCATTTCCCCATTTTTTGGCAAAGTGCCCCAACTTCAGTGGCCTCAAGTTTGTCAGATTCTGCCCAGGCCCTCAACTCCATCTCCTTGCAAATTTGAATGAGCCAAAATATGTCATGACAGAGACGTTTCTGCCTCTGTTCTTCCATTTCCAGGCCGGTGGCGAGAGTTTGCCTTCTAGCTAATTGGTCCTCAGAGATCCTTTTCAACTCTTCGAATCTTGGCAAAGAGCTTGCAGGGTCTCAAAGTCCCTTAGACTGACTGTTCTCGTCCTGGTCCCTTGGGTCTTTTTGCTTCTACAGTAGCTCCACAATTTCTTGTTGGAGACCATCCTTGTCCTCCCTCTCTGCCATGTACCTATTGGCCACATCTTCAGTGGATTTCTCCATTGTGTTGAGCATCTGCAGGGCATTATCAAAGCAGCTCTCCTTCTTTACTGAGTTGCCTCTGCAACCTTGACCACCTCAAATTAGTCTGCCTCTACTTTACTTTCTTGGGACCCTTGAGCACATTTGCCAGTTTTTTGAAACTTAAATGGCTTCACATTTGTCAATTTCTGATTGGGCATTCGACTCTGTCTCCTTTCTGGAGCATTTGAATGAATTTCAATACGTTGGGGTCAGAGACATTTCTGCTTTTGTTCTTCCATTTCCAGCCTGGTGGCAAGTGTTTGCCTTTTAGCTGACCAGTCTTCAGAGACCCTTTTTAACTCTGCCATTTCTTGGCAAAGAGCTTCCAAGGTATCAAAGCCACTTAGGCTGTCTCATTCTGGTCCCTCACGTTGTTTTGCTTCTGGAGCAGCTCTGCAATTGGAGACCATCCTTTTCCTTCCTCACTGCCATGTACCAGTTGGTCACATCATCAATGGTCTTCTTCATTATAATGAGGATCTGTCGGGCATTATTAAATCAGTTCTTTATGTCCCCTACTTTTTTGCAAAGTTTCTCTGAAACCTTGACCACCTCAAATTTGTTAGCTTCTGCTTTACTTTCTTGAAGCCTTGAGCACACTTTGCATTTATTCATTTCTTGGGAAAGTGCTCCCCCAACTTCAATAGCCACACATTTGTCAGCTTCTGCTGGGGCCCTCAAGTCTTATCTCCTTGTTGAGCATTTGCATGAGCATGGTGGCAAGAGTTTGCCTTTTAGCTAATTGATCCTCAGAGATCCTTGTAAACTCTGTGATTCTTGGCAAAGTGCTTCCAGGATCTCAAAGTCCCTAAGGCTGTCTGTCTCGTTCTGGTCCCTCAGGCTGTTTTGCTTCTGAATCAACTGCACAGTTTCCTGTTTGTGACCATCCTTGCAGGGCTTTATAGGAGCGCAATTTTATATATATCTTTTTTTGGAAAGTGCCTCTGCAACCTTGATTACCTCAAATTTGTTGGCCTCTGCCTAGGCTCTTAATGCTTTATACCTCTGAAGGATCTGGTTCAGCTCCTGAAATTTTAAGCTCATCATTGAGCATCCAGGCTGTTGCTTAGAGCTCATCTGTGATGCTGTGCATATCCTCCAGTTCCTGCATGAGTTCATCTGCAGTGTCAACAGCATCACCTGTTTTGGCCTTGGCCCTTAGGTCCCTCTCTGTCTGGAGCTGGTTGGATCCAATTCAAGCTCAGTGACTGTTATTCAGCTGAATGCTTGACCTCCAGGTTTTGTATTTCAGTTTCAATCATTCCTGTCCACTTTAAGACATTAGGGAACATTTCACCCTGTGACTCAGTGTTCTCGTGTCATCATGGCAAAATGTGGTTCTAGAGACACCTACTATACTGGGAACTACCACAAAGGCAATTTTGAGTGCATTGGCAGGGGCTTATATGTCTGTCTGTGGGCAAATTGTGTCAATATGATAAAGTCACAACCATGCAAGATGCAGAGATGAAACTTTACAGGTGTGTGTAGAGATCAAACTGAAGGCCATGTTCGAAGATGGGTGCGGTCAAACCCATGAGTACTGAGTAGTAATGACTAAGTACTCGGGGGGTTGGAATATGAACATGCTGACATGCTGGTGATATCCCATTGCAAGATGGTCTCTAGTTACATGAGTATGTCGTACTGATAGGGCGGACCACAAGGGTAGGGATTTTGATGCCTAAATGAGCTTTATAGTTCAGTATCACCTACGATGTTTCCAAATTAAAAAAAAAAAAATCAGAATAATATTATGAATCATTGTTTATGTTCTTTTACATTTTGATCTGAGGTGCAATAACCTCTAATTATTGATTATCTTTCATAATCTGAGCATGAGGGGAAGAGTGACACTGCACAGAAATCGGGAATTAAGGGAATTTGAGATCCCAGCACCATTTTGCAATGATACTACATAACAGGTTCTTCTTTTTGGGCCTGTTAAGTTTCATTTTTGCCCTCACAGGGAAAAAGTCTGGGCACTTTTGATTTTAAATGTCTCATTATCTGTCTGAGGGGAAGCATACAAGCAAACAGAATAGGACCAAGGATAGAACCTTGGGGCACACACCACAATACAGAGTTTCAGATGAAAAGGCATTGTTACCAGTAGCAACAGAGAAACTCCTGTAAGAAAGTTAGGAAAGAACCACTGCAGGGCTGACCCAGAGATACCTACCCACTGCCTGAGACGGTTAATTAGGATACTGTGGTCTAAAGTGTCAAAAGCTGCACCAGAAATACCAAAACAGAACTCTCCCCTGTTTCACAGGCTGTTTCACAGTCCCATTTAATGTTGTTTTCTTCTATTTGCACTCCTTGCTTCCATCACCTGCAACCCAGCCTGGCCCACTACACCCCTCTAGTCCCCCAGGGGGTCAGGGACCAGGTTACTTGGTGGGTGCTTCTCGATTTTTGGACAGTAATCCATTGACCAGGGGAGTGGGAAAAATAATGACATACAGAGGGAAAGGAGGACAAGAGGTGGGCATGTTTCATGCGTGTCTGTCAGTGTGTCTGTTTTGTGTGAGCACATGAGTTATGCATATGATAATTAAAATAGTAGTCAACTATGATAATGCATTAGAAATAATATAGAAGAATCAGTTCTTCTTGCCTCAGAATGAGAATGATATACTGATACACATTATCAGTCAACCTTTTCCTCTAACAGTCACCAGAAATAGCACACAGAATCAGTGTTTCCTGGCGGTGTTATAAAAAGAAGAAGCAGAAAGATATCTATACTGTGTGTGGGATTGTAAGCTAAGAGAAACCCCACTACATTATACGCTGCAGAAAACACTGACAGACCTACTCTACTGTATAGTTTTACGTCTTTATCTCTCCCCTTTCTCTTTCTTTGACCTTTTATTTCCTTGACAGAGGTATTTTCCCGTCCCTGTCACCACTCTTTATTTGGGGAAATGCTGATATATGAATACGTGCTGTAGGTATTTGGATAAACAAGCTTTGAATGCCTTCAGAGAGGCAATGAATTTTGAAGCAGTCTTCAAAGGATGAAGTTTGGGATTTTTTTTTTTTAAGACAGCCGTCAGTTTGTGACTAAGACTTTTTTTGAGGATGTCAGATTTTTTTTTTTTATGCCAGTGTTTTAGCTTCTGTGGAGTATTGACAGGAGTCTCTGCCAGTATTTGTTTTCAGCGCCAGTGTAAATCTACACAGGACCAAAGAAAGTCTTTCAGAAATACATGAAAGGCATTTTATTTATTTCCGTGAGCTACAGAGAAGGGATGACTTATTTAATGGCATTCTTGGAAGTTATTTTTGACAGTGAAAACTGTTTAACTGTGTATAAGGTGACAACAAAGTGTAATTATTATATACCAGGAAATATTGCGCTTTGACATTGTTGTGATTCTTGTTGAGTGTTTTTGCAGGACAGCTGCCAAACCTGGAGTAGCTGGCAGATGGGGAAAGAAGCCAGCAAGCTGTCAGTCTCTCAGTCTGGGGCAGTAATGTTCAAAGTGGGGTATGAAGACTCGTTGGGTCCACAACAAACACCAGAAAACTGTAAATCTACACACGTGTCAGATATACTGTAAATCTGATGTATTATTTAAGAGCAACCTGGCTATTCATGGATTTCATTACAGCCATTTTTATTAGAAACCCACTGCAGCCACAGTGAAGTTAATTAAAATGTACACTATCAAAGAATGAAGTAAAAGGGTTAGTTCATAGGTAATAAGCCCCTTATAAGATGATTATTAACATTAATATGAGTAAATAAGACTGTAAGTGTTAATAATAATGAAAGTTTGTTAGCTTATAAGACATTTATAAGTACTTATGAGGAACTTAATTTATGGATTGCTTAAGAATGTTAATAAAAGCCTTATGAGTTTGTTAGAATTGTTAGAAATATACATTTATTCAGTTTATCTAATTTATTTGCTGTATCATTGTTAAACCTTTACTAAACTTTTTTGTTGAGGTAAAGTGCCTGTTTATGAAGAGACCTTTTATACTGACTGTGACTTTCTGGCTACACTCTCTACAAGCTGCGTCTGTAGTCCAAGGCAAGAAGGCGTGGTTGTGCCAAATTAGGGCATGTACCAATGTATTTTGGAAGATCACAAGATTTTCTCATTTGGTTCCAGCACTGGACAAGATGAAATGATTCCTTTTAAGAGCAAATAGATGTCCTGGAAGATGAAAATAGGAGAGCAGGAAGTGATATTTAAGAGGTCAGTTTTTTTTTCAATGGCTAGCCAAGGGGTTCAGATCAGACATGCCTCCATGTTCATATCCATACTGTTAATAACTGTGCCATTGAACTGTCCCTGCCCCTGTGAAAGGGGTCGAGGTTTGGTTAGATTTGACACCAAAACTACTCGGTTAGGTGTCGGCACAGAAACTATATGGGTCGTCACAGATGTATAATCAGTGTGTATCAGTTATGCACATATGAGATTTATAACATTTTCAGAAGTGAAAGTAAAATTGTAATGCGCTTCAGTAATCCGTTACTGGAGAAATAAGAGAATGTGGACGGATGTTTGTAGGACATCTGTGTCATTCAGTGTCCGCTGTTTGTGTGTCTGTATTTCCACAGTGGAAGAGAGTGAATAAAAGGGATTGTTTTACTCTTATGCACGCCTGGAAGTCACAGCGTTCAACACAACAGCCCTACAGACACATGTACACTCTGTCCATGCAGCAGTCCAGCTATGCCTGGGACAAGGTCTTATCATACTGCATCTCAATGAGCTAATGAGCTAATTACTATAGATAGCAGCAGTTTGAGCAGGGAACTCCACCCCTTTGTATGATCTTGAGTTTGTGCACTAAATCAGTTGAATTCTTTGTAAATCCCAAAAGGGATAACCACATGAAATAAAGAAAAAGAGCAAAGGTCCATCATCCGTGCAAGATTTAATTTATTTGCTATTTGATTTTAAAAGGATGCTGAGGTATCAGTGAGGATCATCTGGAAAATAAACACAGGAGCAGGCAGATATATGAGATCAGGTAGCTGGTGAACTGGCATCATCCTGCAGATTTTGACAAGCAGCAGTGTGACAAGCGGCAGCGTGATGGGAGACCTTGAAGTCTGTAAAAAAAAAAGCAGTGAACTGTGTCAGGCACACTGAGGGGGGTCAGAGGCTGAAACGGGCACAAAAAGGTCGCACCAGGGATCATTTTCCCGCCTCAGATCTCAGAGTTGTCAGCATATCAAAAAGAAATTTTGCTCATATTTCTCCGTCTTTTATTCTCTTTTTTCTTGAACTTTTTACTGTTTGACCCTAACCTTTAACCTTGAACATCAAGAGAAAATCAACTACAACAGAGGAATAGTTATTCTTACATGAAGAATAAAAATTTGATTTGCAGCTTGAGAGATTGAATTAATGAGAGACAAAAAACTGAGTCTGATGACAATAGGGTTTGGATTCGGTGAGCCTTTGGTGTGGGTCTAGTGCTGGTTTGCTGGGCTCTTATTTACATTTATACTGTAGGTTTAATAAAGTATTACCCATGTATGGATGTATGAGTCTCCTGACTGTAACACATTTGCTCTCCTTAGATAGACATATTTAGTTTTATGATTAGTCCAAGTTCCTTGACATCTGGGTACAATTGGACCCATTTCTCTTGAAGCACTCATTTAACCAGTTGGTATGCCTAGTTTTAGTCTTGTACTGAAAATTTTACAGTTTAAGTCAATGGAAGTGAATTATAGTTTTAATCATAATTTAGTCATTGGTTTTGTTGAAGTTTCAGTCACAATTTTAGTGTGTACGTTTGGATAGCGTAGATTAAATCAGCAAATTACCTCTCATTGTTACAGCTATCTCAAGTTAGTGTTACAACCCACCCCGGTAGTGGGGTAGATTGAAACATAGAACTCCTTGTATTTGACATTAATTCACATAATCTTTGATTGTGTAGTAGACGTCCAATAGAGTTTTATTTGTAATAGACAAATATGGGTTTTGTATATCAAAGTTTGAGAGATCTAGCATGAACAACCACTGACTTACTGCTGCTCAGGCAGTAAGTGTATCTACCACCACAGGTCTCCCCTATCTAGATAAGAATGACTGCATAAATCATTCCTGATGCGTCATTATTGGTTATCAGACACTGATAATGTTTATTACCTGATAAAACAGATTTTTTAATATATTCTTACTGAGGACTTCCGCTAAATTCAGCATCATGTTTAATTCATTTCAACTCCGTTTTAATAAACCAAAAATGAAAATTCAGTCATTGTCTACTCACCCTAATGCCGATTAAGAGTCGGGTTTATTTTATTAGTCTGCAGAACACTGCTGAATCTCCCAAACAAGGAAGTGAATGGTGACCAGTTTTCAAATGTAAAAAAGAAAACATAAATACCTCTGTAATGCTTGTCTGGCATAATCCAATTCTCCTAAAAGTCCTGACATGCTGTTTGCACACTGTCACAACACACACACCCAGTTCAAACAGTGTGCATGTGCACATGAACATGGCTCCAAGCTAAAAATCTACAGTGAAGGGCTTAAGGCTAAAAACATGGTGTAAATAACTTTTTTTTAAAGTAAAATTGGCATGTTGGAGCTTTTGGAGACTTGGATCACACCAGATTAGCAGCATGGATGCATTTAATGTTTTTATCCTGTTGTTTTTGAAACATTTGAAAACTGGTCACCATTCAGTGTCCATTGTGGACACTCTGCACTGCTGTTTTCCTGTGAAACTCCAGCAGTGTTTAGTCAATTACAAAACCAAACCCGACCTTCAATCGGCATAAGGGGAGCTAGTGACTGAATTTTCATTTTTGGGTGAACTATCCCTTTAAACTATTACCGAACTATGTTAAATGTCTGCTTTACAGTGCGGTCTATTTCGTCTCGTCTTTATTTGTCAGTGCATGATGAACAGAAATCTTGTCATCAGTATTTTTTACTCTTAACATCCTTCTCATGAAGTAAATGATGTCAGTGAATACTTGTATAATTTTTGTTGACAAAATTAATTTTAGACAAACTAAAAAAGTCCAAGACAGAGACTGAAAAATACTGGTGCCCAAATGTCCCCAATGCACATTTTATCAGTGGCTGTCAAGCCTAGTTCATTTAGTTCATTTTATTTGAATACTTTAGTGGTGTGATTTGATTAATAATATAATGTTTGCATGGAACATAATGCATGGAACATAAGTCACATAACTTGTCAGGCCCCAATCAATTGCTGGGAAGGTTAGAAAATAGCAGACATCCATCCTTTCCAAAGTGCATGTCCATGAGGCTGGAAAGGGGCAGTGGTCCCCTGCAATTTCTTTTGTCGCCCTTTAGCAGCGTCACCTGGGAAAATACTCTTTCGACATGAGCGTTGGATACGGGCAGAGTGAGCCATATGAGTGACAGTTTGTTTGCTAATAATATATTCTCAATATTTTCAAAACCCTGTCAAAAGCGAACAAAAGCAGCCCAAGTTTCATCTTCCAGCATGAATGCTAGTTTCCCAACCCAGCAT
>JAJHUR010138626.1:0-14446 GCA_027495735.1 Lutjanus campechanus
GTATGGCACCATGTCTGAGAGTACTACAATTCAGACTGTTTCCAGTGTTTCTCCATCTTTTGACACCGTGTACCACCTCACAAAATATGGAGCTATCGAAAGCACCACCTTACCGTTTTGCGCTGTTTGCGTCACTGTCGTCCACTTCTTCATAATAGTTCACCTTTGGATCCAAGTCTCTTCATTTGACCTCCTCTCATATCTTGCCATCACAATTTAGCTCATAACTGCTGGTAAAGATGGAGCAAAGCAAGCTAATCAGCTGCTAGCGGTGACTTAACACAGTATCTAGTGTCCAGACATAAGCCTGGCGTTGATCTTCTTAGGCAAGAAAGTGAATAAACATTGTGTGCAGCCCCTGAACCTCACATTTCAATCATTTCATTTCAATGCTTTCACTTTCAGTATCCAACATTTAATATAATAATGGACTACTGCCCCGTCTGCAATCAGGTGAATTTGGAGCTCAAGGAATTTTAAATTTAAAAAGCACCATTATGAGACCAATCACAATCCTCTGGCTCCCCAAATTTAGCTCTCAGCCATCAAAACTTTGAAAATCCCCCCGCTTTAAGCCGTGATTTTGTCACTTTCGGCAGCTTGGCTGAGCCGACATTAGCGGGGAAAACAAGAGACGGAGACAGAATCCAAAACAACGCACTTGATCAGTATTTTGGGCCGACGTCTCAATTCAGTCAAAACAGAAGCACATACCATAAAATTAAGTTTAAAACAAATTAGAAGCGGCTGCCGGCTGAAAAATGAATGTCTTCGTCATTGTCGCTCTGTGTGTGTGTGTGTGTGTGTCTCTTCATCACTATCTGGGTTCAAATTGGTGTCAGATTTGTCTTCAGATATGAGTGAACATCAGCTGTCCTTCAGTTAAATTATTATGAGCTGCGATTTGGGACAACATAAAAGGTGTGAATAAAGCCTTTAGACGCTGCTAAATTTAGAGCTGGTTGATGTGATACAAACTACAAATTAACACTTGAGTGCAGTGCAGAGATTCTTCTTAAAGGGATAGTTCAGATTTTTTGAAGTGGGGCTGTACAAGGTACTTATCCATAGTCATAGTATTACCTACAGTCGATGGCAGTCGACACGCCCCCAATTTGGAGACGGTTTTTCAGCCGATCAGTATCAATTCAAGAGCACGCTATATTTAGAATATTTTGTCTGCTTTGCCTTGCTGTCAGAATGCCTTTCCTAACAAGAAACTGAAGTTATATGAACCAAATGTCGCTCTGTCCAAACCAACCAAACTCCACAGTCAAAATCAGTAACTTTACCTCACATAGCGTGGGAGTTGCTGGTTTACTGCTGACTCAAATCAATTTCTTTGTTTGTGCTACTGTGACTTTGGTGAATCTGAACTAACCTTTAAAAACACCAAAACAACAATAACTAACTGACTGAGGCAGCGGTGGACAAGCAACTCCACTGTCATGCAAGGTAAAATTCTGTTAGATTTCACCAGGGGGAGCAGCAAAACGTAAGGGTCCAACTAAATAAAAATAAATATAAAGTGTAGGTTATATTTAAAATATTTTAAACGTTTTACTTTCTCATCAGACAGCCTTCTCTGACAGGAAACAGCCGTTATATAAGCCAAATATCGCTCTCTCTAAACTAACCAAACTCCAATGGCAAAATCAATCATTTTACCTAACATAACACGGGAGTTGCCGGTCTATCGCTGCCTTGATATATCAGTTTGTTTGTGTTATTGTGTGACTTCATTGTTTTAAAAGGTTAGTTTTGATTCACCAAAGTTACACAGTAACACAAACAAACTGACCAATCGAGGCAGCGGTAGAGCAGCAACTCCTGGTCTTCTGTGAGGTAAATATACTAATTTTGCCTCTGGAGTTTGGTTTGTTTGGAGAGAGTGCTATTTGGCTCATGTAATGGCTGTTTCCTGCCAGAAAAGGCTGTTTGACTGCAAAGTAAAGCGGTGAAAATATTCTAAATATAGTGTACATTTAAACTGATAATGATAGACCTTTTCTTTAAGTTGCTGTTGACTTTGTATGCAGCGGTATGTTGCTTACCTTATGTGCTTTTTCTCCTAACTTGTAGTGCCAACCGCCATCTACTGTAGCTGTGAGTGCCTCATGATAACCCACTTCAAATAATCTGCACTATCCCTTTAAAAATGAGTCAATTATCTGTGATGGAATACACCTCAGTGCTTTGATTGTTGTGTTGCACAGTCTTTCTCTAAGTCACTACCTTGACATTTGAGCCTTTAGAAGATCTCTGATGCTCTATTTTCTCTCGTCGTAATTGCCGTGGATCCGTGTGGCGCGTTGCACACCTGCCTCGCGAGCTTGCGTCAGTCCTGGTGGGGGGTGAGCCGTTTGCTCCCCGTCTAAAATCTGTTAAATCCCCTCTCTGTTGTCAGCAAAGTGTCTGGGTTCGTTCTGGGCTTATTTTCAAAGTGCACGGGGCCCCCTTTGAATACAGATGACACAATTAATACCGAAATCTGAGAGGGATTACCTTGATATGTCAAGAGACTTCCGAAATTAGAATGGTGTGACACTGATACTATTCCCCGTGCAAGAAATGGATTTAAGTACAGATTATTATGTAACGGTAAAATTCGCCCCAAGGACTGTGTGTCACAGGTGACCTGCAGGATTCAGTCAGCGAGACGGAGATACGGATGCAGGTTTGTTTGTGTATCTGTCTGTGTTTGCTCATGTGTTTAATTGCAAAATCTAGAGGTGTGTGTTCCTCTTTTAACTCGTCCTAATGGGGAACGAGCGCAAATATCTGCAGGAAGCAACGACAAACACGTCTTACTTACACCGTCTGCTTTTCTTTTACCTCTTATCTTCCTCCGGTCCAGTCAAAGCCTGCGTGTGTGTTGCGCTGGATTTGGAATTGGTGGTCAGGGATATCAGGCAGATGGGTGTTCACCTCCCCGCCTGCTCCACCAGCCATGGCACAAATGTCACGACTCAGAGGGCCTTCGGTTGCCTCAGTACCACAGAGAAATCACACTGGCACGGATGAATAGATTTAATTCAAATGGGAGCCCAGCGCTATTCATGCATTCGCAGACCCCGACTTCATTAAAGCTCCACTTCTTTCTGGGGGTCACGAGGAGGAATGTCAGAGGCGGGGTGTGACATGATAATGAAGGTTATGAAGAGTTAATGCACTTTCTACATTACTCCACTGCCTCTGATTGGAAAATAGTCATTTAAAAAAAGTTTGGGAACTCTGGGTTATTAAAGTTGTAATTCTTAAGATTTCGCTGGTTGATGTGGTGACATCCGTGGTTACCGTGGTAACAGCAAGTAGGCTACTGGTCCCAGAATTTTAAACGCTCTGGAGCAGCTACTGGTGACGGTGGTCTGATCAGGATTCTTTAGGGCTGATCACCGATCATTGATCATGGGCTCTATCTGAAACCCTCTATTGATTGTGTAGCATTATTTATGTATTTAACTTCTCTTAACAAGCTTGTTAAGGTGGGGGACTCGATATTTGCATTTTTTTTTCTAGATATTGAGAAGTTAGGGTTAGTTTTAAAAACATGACTGGTTGTTTTCCAGTTCAGTGCACGCAAACCTGGTAAGTCAGAGCCCCACTCTTCATTGTTGGTTATTTAGGAAAATAGTTATTTATTACAACAAAATGTCAAATATCAGTAAGATTTATATGCTGTGAGCTGCTGCAACAGTCATAGTTTTGGCTACTGTTGAAAATAAATGTCATGGCTCGACTTGTGACCACAGTAACGTCGGACTTGTTTGAAGGTTATGACTTGAGACTTGCTTGTGACTTGCACATGTGTTACTTTACTCCCATTTCTGGAACTTGGGGACCTGTTGTACAAGAGTAAGGTTGAGTTTTTGGAATATTATTTATCGGAATTTTGTAGAAATAAATGGGGAATTGTTATGATTTAAGCATCTAATTATTTAAAATGCTGCGGTGAAAGAACAAGAAAGCAATGACAGGTGTAGGCTCGTGTATTTCAACAAAAGAAAATAAGAGAAAAAGTAAAAACTTTCCTCTTTAAAACAAAAAAAAGTCCATGTCCCTGTGTGTTTCTCTCTCAAATAGACAGCAGTGCACTCATGAATTATAAGAAAACACAGTAGAGAGGCTCTCAACACTTTTTAAAATTACATTACATATTTTGGTGCAAACATTTATGCCTCAGATAGCCTTCCAACAAATAGAGAATCTACTGACATTTGATGCCTGGCGGGTGTAAATTTACTTTATTGTACTTTGTCGTCCAATCGGCTGTTCTGATCTGCCTGTATGTAGACCATGATTGAACTATTTAGAACAAATATTAGTCGATAATGATCGGTGGGCAATGGATCAGAGCAACCTTGGCTGCTGGTGGATTTGTTTACAGTGCAGTCCAAACAAACACAATACATTCAACAAAGTCATCAGTCAATAATTGGCCTTTTTCCTTCATCCCCGAGCAACTGATTTCACGCTGCACAGAGCACAAGTGGTTACCTCTTTACTGCTGAGGGGTTGGAGGTGTGCTGCCTGTCACCTGCAGCTCACTGTGGCTGTTCTGGTTTGTTTTTAAAAAAATAACTAAATAAATCCCCTTTGTTTTGTTTCATAGATATATTTTTGCAGCTTGTGATTTCTGTGGCCTCTTCACAATAACACTCATCCTTTGTATTGCCAGTTGTGCACTTTTAATGTGACGCAGCAGAAGTAGGATGCTCCATTATGATGATTAGCAGTAACTTGATACAGCTCCAGTATGGTGTGAAGAGAATGAACAGTAAACAGGAAGGATGATTTCAATAAAATAAAGTTATGCTGGATTTCGTGCATGTCTGATTTTTTATGAATCCTTCATGCATGTGAAACTTATTAAAATCCAGCACAGGTGTGGCGGACTCCGCCACTAACAATGACAACTACTACAAAGAGGTAATTTCATAATGTATATACATTGAAGCTGGGGTAGGAAGTTTATTTTTGGCACCATTTGACAAAAGTTCCTTAATAACCTTTAAACTTAAGTGGTCTGAGAGAAAACTAGACTTCTGCTCCTTCTCTTCGCTCTGTTTTCAGGCTTTAGAAAATCTAGCCCATGATGGGAGACTTTTGCCAATCACAGGTCGGTAAGATGGTCGATTGTTGAGTGCCATTCCCATAATGACACTCAACAATCAGCCATCTTTGAGCCACCAGTCCAAAGCGTCGGTAATTTGAGAACTCGGGAGCGAGACTTTACAATCAACTTTCTTTCTCCAGAATCGCTCACCACACTTTTAAATAGCTATCGCAGAAAATAGCCTTAAAATAATACCAAAATGTGGTTTGATTTCATGAAAACCTTAAGGATTATAACTCTAACGTTCTTTTTTTTCCCCAGACAGCTTATAACCTCAACAATATTCCGTTCTGCGTGCTGCTTTAATGGCAGTGTGCAGAATAGTTGTCACTTTGTAAAAAAAAAAAGGCAGATGTCTTGTTCTGCAGCATCGTTCTACTACAGAGAAGAAATAAAGGATGATTTTTCTCCTTTTGCTAGCGCGGAGCTAACTGTCAAAGCAGCATTGATTGTATCAACATGCAATTAAATGGTAATTCAGTGATGCAGTGTTATTGTGGGAAGCACTGCATGAACGGTCCCTTTAATTATCCCTGATTGTGATTATAACCTTGCATATTGACGTTGTGCATCTTCATCTTTATGTACATTGTTTGCCCAACTTTCCATGAATGCAGACAATGGTGGAACTGCAGTGTATAGTTACAGCACCGCCTCCCGAGTGTGGAGGTCAGAGCTGACTTTCTGTGCTGTGATTACTGTGCTGTTGTACAGTAGTTAGTGAAGGATGTGAGACGACGCGTTGGTGATTTACTGTGTCTTTACTCTTTCTTCAAGGACAGCCATGAAGTAGGGCTACTTCAGCCATCTCTGCTGCTGCTGCTGCTGCTGCTGCTGCTGCATTCTTATCCACGTTTCCTTAACATCACGCCCGTGTCTTCAGCAGATAGGAGGGTTATACAGGGGCAGCCGTGCTCAGGGAATGGCAATAGAAGGTTGGCGTATTGTTATCAAATTAGATTCATCCCCGTGCTCCGAATCGCCATGATGCCGCTTTTAAACAAATACGTTTCATTCCGTCAGCCAAATGTGATTTATGTTGCAATCTCTTCCCCTCCCAGATTGAGGTCGCGGTTGAAGGACGGGACCCGTCACTTAGCGAGTGACACAAGCGTTTACGTCAAAACACCCCACATGCCTTCAGAGCATCTCCCTGCCGCCGGTGGCCTCGCCGCGGAGAGCAGAGTCACAGCGAGATTGTTGTCTAGTAACGGTTGCCATGGATGCCACACTCTGTCAGGGGCTTAGGTGTAATGGATTTAAATTGAACTGTTGAATTTGGAGCTGGTGGAGAGGCGGCGAGGGGAAAGTGGGGAAGGAGGCTGTGGCGACGGAGGGAGGAGGGAGCGACAGAAATAGTCTGAGTATAAAAAAAAAAGGCAGAGAGGTGGAGAGAGACAGTCAACCAAAGAGACAATGAGCCACAGATAGAGGAGAGGATGGAGAGACGAGGGAGTGGTGGTGGGGGGGGTCTCTCTGAAAGCCCTCACCATCTGTGATGAGGAGCTGGAAGAGCAGTAATTGTTCCTGAGAGGTGTGAGGGGGCTGTTCTCAGCGTGGAGATATGGATGAGCCGCGCCGCTACCTGCCACGGCGGTGGCACACCACGGTGTCAGGACTGTCTTAACACTCAGGTGAGGGCCAGCGGGGACACTAACCTTCTATGTGGGCTCTCATTAATGTCTATGTCACTGATGACCTTCTTGAGCCCCCCCGGGAGCAACTTCGCCCCCACGCTGACACACCCAGCAGCTCTGAGGAGGAGCCAGTCAGGTGCTTTGCATCTTTCTCACAGCTGTGAAAGTCCGTCTCTTTCAGGCTGGACAGCCGCCAGCGATGATTTGATTTATTTTGACGAGAATAGTTTATTTCTGGGTGGCTCAGCAGTCACCGCAGAGGTGTGAATGGGAGTGTGTGTGGTTGTTTGTCAGTGTTGCTGTGAACAACAATGGATGGATTACTGAATGAGACCACACAGGGCGCAGGCCGGAGTCTCAGTCTAACGTGACTGTGAACATTTCTTGTTGAAAAGTCACAGAGGACAGTTAAAAGTAGCGACGTCCGGATCACATTTGTCAATCAAATTACGCTGTGAGTGCATGCATGCCTCATTTCCCACAAATACCTTGTGCATGACAGCAATACGAATACAGCAAGGGAGTGGCGGACTCCGCCATTAACAACGTAAACTAATGGGGCGCTCCTGTAGCTCAGTTGGTAAAGCATGCGCCCCGTGTTCTGAGGCTATCAGTCCTCTGCAGCAGCCGCCGGTTTGACTCCTGCCTGTGGCCCTTTGCTGCATGTGGAGAAGAAATAATCTTTAAAAAAAAAGAAGAAGAAGGAAGAAGAAGAATGAAAACTACTATAAATGACCCCCCGCGGTTCGGCCCACATGTCTTTCACAGACTAAATTCAGCCATCATAGTGCAATCTAGAGAGTTAATGTTACTAGAATCTGTTTCCAATATAAAAAATGTGTTGCTGTATCCCAAAAAACAATATGTATAATAAAGCCATGCACCAAACCCATTGAAAACTAATTAGAAAAACAATAAAAACAACTATATAGAGAGCAAATTATTGAGTGTAAATAAATAAACTTTACAGATAAAGAGCCACAGATAATATCAAAAGTGGGTTTTTATTCATTAAAATCTAATTAAAGGGTCTATGTGTAATTTTAAACCTTTTGTTTATCACATGCACACACACGTGCACACAGGCGACACAACAGTCCTGTCAGCAAAGGCAGGCAAGAAGAAGATGCTTAGCATGCACATGGGAGAAGTTTGTCTGGCAGAAATCTTCCTGGATGAAAGGGTTGAGCACAGGACTTAAAAATTTGAAAGTTTGGTTAGCTTTAGTCAACAAAGCTACTTGGTTAGGTTTAGGAAAAGATCATAGTTTGGTTTAAAATCGATTGTTATGCTATTTATTAGAAAAGCTTTTGGGCAGAAATATTTCTGTCAGAAAGAAGGCTAACTTTTCCCATTTATGCAAGTGAACATACTTGAAAAATATCCTTTGCAGATGATTTATCATGAAGGAAATGCATTCAACAAGACGTCAAGGATACACAGAGCTGTTGTATGATTACAAGAAAAATCCACGGTACACCTTTAAGGATTACAAAATGTATCATTATTAAAATTTCAGACCATTTATTATCTCACTGATATTCAATATGTGTGCTGGTTTAATGCCAGCAGTCATTTTCCACGAGTGGGTGTCTCTTGACATTTCATCAGCCTCAGCTGTACTTTGTGTTTGGTGCTAATTAGCAAATATTAGCATGCTAACACGCTAAACTACAATGGAGAACACGGTAAACATTATGCCTGCTAAACATCAGCCTGTAAACATTGTCGCTGCGAGTTTGTTAGCGCGCTGACGTTGGCATTTATCTCGTTACTGAGGGCTACGATAACATCTCATTAAGACACAGAAACATTAGTGAAGAAATATAAATGAGAACAGAAAATAGAAGTTGTATCACAGGCTTTCTTTGAGGATTTGTTTGTAATATGCTGCAGCGTGGGCCTGTTGTATTTAGTATAATATATATGCAGAAGGGAGTGAGTGTGGATCTGATGTGGAAGGAAAGTCCTTTTGCATCTGCTTTTGTGTCTTGTTCCACTAAAGGAGGGCTGGGGGGCTTTTTCATGTCTGTGCCCAGGGGGCCCGTTGTCTCATAATCCGTTCATATCACAGGAATAAGTGTGTAAAAGGATGAATGAATGAGTTTATTTCCCTCTGTCCTTTGTAGAGAACAGTGACATGAAAGTCATTGTTCAATATTGCCAGAACAAACAGTCGACTAAAGTCATGAAAGTGGTTATTATTGTGTCAACAAAAGACTTACACTGGTTAATCATTTGTTTTAATTGTGTGGTAACAGCCATTCTGGAGGATGTCCCATTTAGGAACAAAATTCTTTAAATACACACGATAAAATATTCATACGCAGGCTGTCTCGTACCCAGAGGGTGAGACATGAAAGTATTAACAAAAAAACTTCCTTCCACTGCAGTCCTCTGTGGAGAATGGATAATAGTGTTGAAGTTATTAATGCTGCGTATGATAAGTGAATATGGAGGGCTTCAGAAGGATCCTTGGGGCCTCGCCTCTTTGAGGAGCCGATGAGACGACTCGGAGGCGGCTGCGGCTCTCCGTCTGCGCGCCCTCGGCCGAGTCAGGGCCGTTAATCAGCGCTCAGGGTTACATCAATGATGTCAGCGCGGTGGCCACAATACATCACGCTGAGAGACGACTTCCCTCCCCCGGTGAACTCAGCACAAGTCCTGCACAGAGAAACTCCCCCTGCTGGAGTGTTTACCTACACGTCTGTGTGTGTGTGTCCAAATATGAGAGGATGTATGAGGAAACAAATATACAAAAATATGACAGAGACGTGAGAAAAAAGCCTCTTTTTTTTTTTTTTTACCAGTGAGCATGAAAGGGTGAAGACTGAAATCAGGTTAATTTATGTTTGATTAAAGGTCAGAGATTCAGAGAACAGTTGGTGGAATTCCTCACAATAGTGATTCAGATTTTTTTGCTTAAAGGGCGAGTTTGTAGGATTTATCGGCATCTAGCTCTCCCCTTCCAACCATGTAAGAGAAGCTACAGTGGCTGTAAAACTTAAGGAAACTGGGAAAAGCCATATTTTGATTTGTGTGTTCTGGACTACAGTAGAAACATGGCGGTGCAACATGGCCTCTGCAGAGGCCCCGCCCCCTCTGTAGATAAAACCAACTCATTCCTAAATAAAGAAAACACAACAATTCTTATTTTCAGATGATTATGCACCAATGAAAACATATTACATTCTGCCAATGAATCCCTGTAAATCTTGCACATTGAATCTTTAAAGGTTCTTTTAAACAAACAAAAGTGAAGTTAAAATTTAATGTTACTCAACAGCCTACATTGTGTGCATCCTTGAGGTCTGACATGATTGTATTTTTGTGCTTTTACCAAAGTATCAAAAGTAAAAGTACTCACAATGCAGAATGGCACTTGTAATTGTATTATATTGCTATAATATTATTAAATGATATAGTAATATAGTAGTAATACAACAATATTAATGGACTGATGAAGCCATGAAAGCGTGGTTGTTTGCATTTTATATATTATATATCTTCAGGGCAATGAACACACATTTTGTTGTTTTTTAAAGGGGGCACCTGACATGTACCAGCCCCTTTTCACTGTCAAAATGTCAAATACAGCTACTGTAGTATCATTTCTGAAGGCGCCCCTCTAGAGTTATGTTTTAATGTGCCGTTAAAGTCAGGTGACATCGTATAAAGAACAATAAAGTCCATATATGGAGGAGTTGGGGTGGATGGATGTGTCAGACAGGACTTCTTTTTAACTTATGTTACTTATGTAAGTTATGTAATGTACCATAAGTACAATGAATGAAATATAATGAAATATGACAGTATATTTACAAAAAATAAAGTTTATCAGTTTTTAAATATCTTGTCTTTTTATTGTATTCAATTGAATATAGTGAAAAGCTCTGTTCTTATTTACATTTTACACAACGTCTTAACTTTTTAGAATAAAGGTTTGTAGTTTTTGTGCCTTTATTTTAAAAGTCCGCCCACACGTTGCATATTTATTATTGCTAACTTGACCGCGGAGCGCTGCATGTGCAGAACCGATGCTAGAGGGGCCACAGTTTGAAGCGTAGGGCCACTGACCAGGCTGCACCGTGTGACAAGTTGGGAGTGAAAATGTGTTGCACGCACCGTATTGTCCTCAGGCCTCCTGCTGATGTTGGCACACTTAAATGAGATTGTTTGCCCAAACACACAAACACACACAAACACACACAAACGCTTAAACTGTTGTGTAACAAGCAGACGACGATGTAAATCTTTACTTTGGCATGTCTGTCTCACACACACAAGGAGAAGTGTTCACTTTTTAAGTTGCTCTTGGATGGGGGTGGAAGTGACTAATTACAAATACTCAAGTTACTGTAATTAAGTAATTTTTTGGGGGGTATTTGTACTTATATGAGTAGATTTTCAAGCCTTTTTACTTTCTCAAGTATGCATTACACTCATTGCTGACTCATTTGACATTGTTTTGTCTGGTGGAGCCATTTGTTGAATAAGGAAAGTAAAACACAAAATGAGGAAAAAAATAAAAAGCATGTGTTCTGTATCTTTTTAATTATTAATGATTAATTAATTGTTAGCATTTTGAACTATTGGTTGAGGAAAATGCACAAAATTTGCAACCCTAGTTTGAGAGCTGACTGTGACCGCTGAGCAGAACAGGGAAGGAGTTTGGAGGAATTTGAAGTGAAGATTTGAAGAAACAGAAACCTCTTTGATTAAATGTCTGCTACTGATGCTGCATTAAACATCAACGGTTAAAAAGTAACTATTACTTAAGTATTTTACAACTTGTAATTGAGTCATATGTTAGTAATGTAACAGTACTTGTACTTGACTACAGATTTTCGGTGCTCTTTCTCTTTGGAGAATCGTGGGAGTTTATTGGTCGAAACAGAAAAAGAAATGCATCATGCAGGTTGATGATCTGCAGTTTAAAAAAATCCAGGAAACACGCGTGATTGAGCCGATCTGATCACCAGCTTCTCTACAACATCATTAACATGAACAAATAGCTGGTTTTGATACAGTCAAACTGTGCAAATGTCAGTATGTAGTCAAATTTAGAGGAAAATCAAACATTTTAAAATGTTAATCTATAATGTTGCTTTATATTTTATAGCCTGATCTGCTGTTTGAATGTAAAGTTTAGTGCAGATGAAGTACAGTAGAAGCAGCTCATGGTGTCTGTGTGTGTGAGTAAGTGTGTGAATATACTGTACATGTTGGTGAGTAAGCAGTGAACTTGTGAACTGTATAAGTGCATGTCTTTATTTGTTAGTGTGTTCAGTGTGTGTGTGTGTGTGTGTGTGTGTGTGTGTGTTTGTAGGCCTGGTCTGATGACATTATCAGGGTTGGTAATCTGCTCTGTAATTGCCTGCTGCTGACACGGCACTGAGGCTGATATGGCTGCAGAATAAACAGACTGTTAACAAGTAGAGGGAGCTCGTCTCCACTTGATCTGCACAGCACAGCGTGACATCTGGACTGGACGAATCAGGCGGAGGAGGAGAGAGAGGGGGAGAGAAAGAAAGAAAGATGGGTCGACGCTGGGAGGCAGGGAGAGAGAGAGAGAGAGAGAGAGAGAGAGAGAGGGAGAGTTGCATAAAAACCAGCAGAGAAATATGGAGGCAGAGGAGAGGAGAAGCTTGTGAAAGGAAAGATGGAGGTTAGAAACTTGAGCTATTTTAATATTTATCTGTTTTTTTTTCCTCCATGACAAAACATCAGCTCACTAATTTTTCCTTAAAATGTCGAGTTAAATTACTACATGCATTTCTTTGGTGAAATAGCACCCCGGAAAAACAATCAAACTGAAGAAACAAATTTGGTTTCTCTGGACCAGTTAATTGTTTATATGCATGTAAGGGAAGTCTTTTCCCAGAAACAGTCTTTTCCCAGAAAATGTGCGAAGTGCTTCCTTTGTTCTAGAACTTACTAATTAAAAATGTTCATCTAATAATTCAGATTTTGTCATTTGGGTGTTTACAGTAGAGCCAGACATGATGTTATTGGCTCACAGCTGTATCAGTCTGTATCCGTATTTGTTCGTATATGTTCTCTGATGTGCACAAATAGTCAAACCTTTTTTTTAAAAAAGCATAATGCAGAACCAATGAAAGTTTACTGTTTCAGTGCCACGATGTCATGTCTGAATATATAAAGAATATCAGCCAATATATGGATAAGATACAGGAATTTTTAACTTCCTATTATCAGTCTTGACATCTGCCCCAAAAATCCAGCATCGTCTCTGACTTACAGTCGGACCCAAAGCAGACCTTTGTCCTCAAAATTTATATAATTTATTTATAAGGCACATTTCAGCAAAGAAACATTATAGCTGGAAATGAAACGATAATTACATGAATTGCTTAATTGACTGACAGAAAATTACTTCTGATCATTTTAAAGCATTTAAAACATTTTGTTTCTTCCCACTCCTCTAATTTGAGTATTTTCTGTTTTTTTTCTGTTTTATATCATTTTAAACTGAATATATGTTGGTTTTAAACCGATGAAATGTGAAACTTTGTAGACCAAACACGTAAGTAATTAAATAATTGGCAAATTAATCAATAATTAATATAATTGCTAGTTGTTGTCCTAGTATTAGATAATATTGGCTACTGTAGATAGGCCACAACCAGAACATTCTTCAAAAGAAACTTCTATTTCAGATTTATTTTGTCATATGGCATATGACTGGTTTGTTATTTTGGGAAAAGAAGGATTTAACCTAAATAAATATTAGTGTCACTCATTATGAAAGTCACTACAGAAAGATAGAGAGATGAGTAGAGTAGTAGAAAGATATGTGAGAGATAGCGGGGGTACAGCGACAGGGGAATTAGAGATAAAGAAATGAGACAGAGGCTCTCAGAGATTCAGAGAGAAACAAAAGGCCGTGGAGGGAGAGAGAGAGAGAGAGCCACCGGAGAGTCTGGCAGGAACAGTGAGAGGAACGAGACTCTTGTTAATGTGAGAGACTGTCCCAGGTGAAATGCAGCATATGGGCCGATTAAGAGCCTCTCTGGTGTGTCCAGAGGCTGTCTGGGGTTTGTAGGCTTTTACAACCAAGCCCAGAGACCTGAGATACAGACTGAAACGAATATGGAGCCTAATAGTAAACTGATTTCTGCTGGAACATTTAATTTAGTTATTCTGAAAGGAATATTTTGGATTAGAATCAATACCTCTCTAATGCGTGTACTGTAAATATGAAACTAGGCAGAATCCAGTTAGCTTAGCTTAGCATGAATAGTGCGGACATCAGAGGTCGGCGCTGGGAATGACGTCACATCCGAGTCGACTGCATTCCAGCACAACAAGTCTGAAGAAAATCTTTTTTGTGCATTTTTTTTGCACACAAACACCAGCATGTCCACAGAAGTTGGACGGTACTGAGTGAGTATGAATGATTGAAGGAGACACAAAAGACAGAAATATTAATAAATAGCTTTCACATGTTGATGAGCGGAGCAGCCATCTGTGATATTTTTTTTTTAGGTTGGGGTTGGGGAGCTTCCTCTGACTTTCTGAATCAGAAATTCAAGTTTATGGGGAGTTTCAGTTGAAATTTCCACCTGGAAGCTCATAATTTCCATCTCCCCTGGACAGGTAGCTTGGCTTCTTCCACTAGCACCTCTACCTTCACTAATTAAATAAATTCACTAATTAACACATTAGATCT
>JAJHUR010138627.1:5649-16297 GCA_027495735.1 Lutjanus campechanus
GTGGACCATAACTAAGGCCTAAATGCTCCTCAACTTTAATTGACATGAATGATTTTGTGTTTCCCTACTTAATTAAATATATTTAAGGAGGAGGCGTCAGCGTTGTAACCTACATCGCTGCCTTTTGCAAACAGCTAAGTGAGAGTTAACATTTCAAAAACCTGGAGAAGAAGATTGAGTCGCCCTCAAATGAGCTGGAAAATGAAGCCCTGAAACTGAGTGATTCTGAGTTTTTATTAAGTTGTCTGCTTATTAAAACCAAGAAGAACCATCTCATCTTTTTGCATTTCATTTTACATGCATCACATAAGTTTATTTAACACCCTGCTCTAGAGGAAATGAACTGAGAGACACAAATGCACACATAGATACAGACTTGTTGACATGTTTGCGCTATAATTAGCATGAAACTTATACCGCAGGTTTAAGCACAGTCACTGCTTTCTGTCACAGCTGCTCTAGTTTAAAGGTCGGTCGTGTGGCAGCAGAAGTTTCAGTCAGTAAAGTGAATTTGTCTGCATAGTTTCATACCACAAGAGATAAGTGGTAAACATGTTCTGCTTTTTATGATTTGGATAAACTTGGATGAACTTGAAGCAGGCGTCACAGAGTGAAAGTGTGTCATGATGAATATTTGGTGACAGAAAAGGGGAAATCTGTGCTTGTTTTAGTGGACAGTAACCACATCCTCCATCTCCCCGCTGCAGCCACGGGCGGCACATTCACTCTCTCAGAAAGTTGAAATGAGGCAGCTGTTGCAGAGAACACGGCACTGAGAACATGCTGGATTCACAAGCCCGTCTCTGAACGTTTCATTTAAAGACTGAGGACAATCTCCCAGCTTTCATTGCATAGGTAGAAAACTGCACTGCACAACCCATCCAAGACCTTTAGGGTCAGATTTGGGTGGTGATGTTGCGAAAGTTTTTTAAATATCTCATGTGTTTTATAACTACTTTTAATCAATGACATCATTTATATTGCTGTGGATTTTTGTCACGTTTAATGTTTTTATTTAGCTGTTAGTTGATTTAAGTGTCCAATGAGAAGAGGATGGGATCAAAGGTTAAGTTGGGGAGTTTGGGGTGGGTAAAGGTGGGGTGGTTAGGGTTAGGGTTGGGGTTAGGGTTAGACAGTAGGGGAGTTGTTTAGGGTTAGGGTTACTGTAAAGCACACACCGGAGCAGCTTTATGTCGGCGCTGCTTTGCTCAGCGTGCACACACAAAGGCTTAAAGCCCTCGTCGCAGTGATGTTGCAGGATCTCTGCAGGGGAGGAAAACTGCTGCTCAGTGTGAACTGAAGACCAAAATGGAAAATAAACAAGACTTTGTGATGATAGAATAAAAATCAGGGGGGAAAAAACCCTGTGCATCGACACGTTTGAAATTAAAATTCCACTTCGCAATCTTGTGCCACTGTGGTTCGTTTAATATTCCAACCATTGACCTCAGATGCCACGTACCAGACAGCGGGCGGCTGGCATTATTTTCACCCTGTAAGTGGGTGTGAGACACTTACTGTAACAGGAACTTCCACAGAAGTGTTTTTTGTCAGGTGTTAATGTCTATGGAAAGATTTTGTCAACACAGTAGGTCAAATGCAAAAAGAAATCAAGCAATTAAATTTCTGGTGGCACATATTTCAGCCCATAAAGGCCGAGTTAAAAAGACGTGTGTGGTCCAATCTGTACTATTACTCTCATTATAATTTAGCAGTGAGTACTCACGAGTTGGAACTAGAGACGAACCGATTCTAAATTTCTTGGCCGATTCAATCTTTCAATTTCAAATTAAATCGGATGTTCACAATAAAACACTGCAAAATATTTATTAAATACTATTTTACATTTTCTCCAAAAGTCCTCCAGGTTACAGCCAGGCCTCATTATATCTCGAGGACTCTCACGGGACGCGGTTTCACGTGATCTTATGTGGAATCAGATTTTAAAAATTAGGCTGAAGAGCTGAAAGTTTACTGCTTTTTGGCGACATCGTCAGCTGCTCAGCAGCTTCGTCTCCTTGTAGACTGTCTGTCTTTTCTTTATCCTGTTCTTGGAATCTATCATTAACGCCGACTTCATGCGAGCATGTTGCTGTGATCAGCGCTGTTGTGGACGTGACGTTACGGTCAGTTTGTCTGCTGCACGCATGACGTGACTATCATGCATCGTGTAACCTGGGGGTCTTCGGTGCTGCTCTCCCCGCCTTATTCTTTCCACGTATGCTGCACTTACAAATAAAGGCTCTTTTTGGTCCCAGTTGAAATATAGTTATTGCCAACAGACCCAAAAGTCCAGTTTCAGTCGGGCCCTGGTCTCCAGCTCATGTTTCATGTGCAAAACAAACTTTTTTGTCCACCAGCCAAACAGCTAGTGAATGTTCAGATTTCTCGATAGACTACCGTTGTTGGTTTGTTTTTGGCTGGTGAGTGAACTAAATCCACCAGACACTTGTAACATATTTGACCAGCATTTGGTTTGCAGATACTTTTTTTTTTGTATTTTTACTCTCTTCATCCCTGCAGCTGCCTCATGGCGTGTTTCATGTTTGATCCTTATCTGGATAAAACTCTGCAGCTTTTACAGCTTCTTGCTTTTGCATGTCAGGAAGAAGTCTAGATAAGATGAAGATAATCAAACAAATACAGACGGTGTAACATTAATTTCATATGTTTATTTCTGACCAATGTTTTCCACGTTTGCACAGCTTCTCCTTCAAATAGAACGTCATCACAAGCTTTCAAATAAATAAATAAATATCTCAAAACATTTTCAAAGAACAATTTCATTCATTTAAGTTAAGTAACGTTTGAACTTTAAGATGCATAGTAGCAATAAAATTGCATTACAGTGATCATAAAGTTGAATAAAACAACTTGTAAACATTGAGAAAGACACTTGATAATAAATACATGACTACTTCTATCAGCAATAGTCAATTAAATTAAACTAATAAATAATTTCACTGTTTGAGAGAAGGAGGCATTGAAAGAAACTAAATATTCAACAAAAAATAATAAATAAATTGACATAACTATGTTCTACAAGTGCTATTTGAAACATTTCAGAGTTGAGGCAATAATCGTCAACTTCTTGTAAAATTCATTCTTTGTTTCCATCGGCCGGAGGTGAAGAAGGATGCAGGTCTACTCATCGCTGCTTTCTGAAAAGGTTTCACCGGCAGGCGTCTCGGATGTGGAGGGGAAGGAAGGAAGAGAGGATGAGGAAG
Organism: Lutjanus campechanus; assembly: GCA_027495735.1. Taxonomy (NCBI): domain Eukaryota; kingdom Metazoa; phylum Chordata; class Actinopteri; order Lutjaniformes; family Lutjanidae; genus Lutjanus; species Lutjanus campechanus. The sequence goes on from JAJHUR010138627.1 coordinate 8,877, forward strand.
GAGGAATAGAGGAAGAAGGTGGAAGAGATGAGGAGGAAAGAGGAGTGGAGGAGGAAGGAGGGGAGGCGGTGGACGTGATGATGGAGAGGAGGGAGGCGGTAGACGAGCGGACAACAGGTGAAGGACTGGCCCGAGCTTTTGCTTTCCTGCGAGGAAAGATAATAAAGGACAAAAAATTATGAGACCATAAGCGTGAGATTTAAGAATTAAATAAATGAGAAAATGTCAGTGTGAGTAAATAAACAGTCAAAATAAACTCACTCGAAAGCTCTGATCTTGGGGAGAACCCAGGGAGCGTTGAGCTGACTGCAGAAAAGACCTTTTTCTGTTTGAAAGCTGCAGGAAAGACAAACAAATACAACATTAGTTCTCTAAAAAAAATAAGAAGTAAAATTATAAGTCACTAAAATAATTAATAGTTTCTGTTTATACTATATCTAGAATATTTTCACCACTTTACTCTGCTGTCAGACAACTTTTTCTGATGGGAAACTGCTGTTATAAAAGTCAACACGTCGCTGTCTGCACATTAACCAAACTCCATGGGCGAAATCAGTCATTTTATCTCACTGAACGCAAGAGTTGTTGGTCTACCGCTGCCTCGATACGCTGGTTTGTTTGTGTTATTGTGTGACGCTGCTGTTTTAAAAGGATAGTTCAGATTAACTGAAGTCACACAATAGCAAAAACAAACTAACAGATCGAGGCAGCGGTAGACCAGCAACTCCTTTGTTCTGTGTTCTAAAATTAATGATTTTGTCCATGGAGTTTGGTTGGTATGGAGAGAGAGCGACATTCAGCTTCTCCGACTGCGATTTCCTGTAGGAAAAGGCTGTTTGATGGCAAAGTGAAGCGGTGGAAATATTCTAAACAGAGCGTACACTTAAACTGATATTGATTTTAGTGTCTAAAATACATTTTGCTGCTGTCCACTATTACTGTGGATAAGTAACCACACATCAAACTTACATGATAGCTCGGACACACGGCAGGTTTTGTCTCTGGACCAGGTATCCTATGATTGGTTCTTTTATCTCCTGGCTGTTGACGGCCTTACAGCAGGATGCCAGCTTCTCAGCTAAAATTAAACCAAAGCAAGAAACAGTTAATTAAGAAATTTTAAAAAATAAAATAAATAGCTCACAGGAGGAGAAGCAATCTGTAAGATCTTGTATGTCCAAATTATAATCTTACCTGCTGATCCAGAGTGAATCAGAGCCACCAGGACGACGGCGACCAGCGCGCTCTTCAACAGACTTCCACAGTTCATCATTTTCAAAAGAGGCTGATAAATAAGAGATTAAATAGATGAATACTGAATAAAGTTTTCTCTGTTGTCCTGTCTTCTCCTTTCCTCTCCAGAGAGCTCAGTGAACTGATGGCCGTCTGGAGACATCAGATACTTAAAGGCCTCAGAAAGCAGAAGTGCTCTCTCTCCAGTTTGTCATCATCCTCCTTTTTTTCTTTTTCCGTCCTCTTTTAAATGAATGACCTGCTGATTTTCACGGGGTATTTCCATGAGGTCACCAACGAGGAGGCACTTTCAACATAGAGTTTCGTTTGGAAAAATTAAGTCATGGTTTTTCCTGATTATCTGATCACAGGGGAGTTGAGAATATCTCTCAGGCCAGAGGTCACTCCCATGCTCCAGTGTCTTTTATTAGTACATTTATTAATGCTTTCACAAAGAAAAAAGTTATGAATCACTCAGCTTAATGCAAACACTCACTGCTGAGTGTAACTCTGCCTGATTTCAAGACGAATGACGAATAAGGAGGTCACCCTTGTGGCATTTTTGTCATGAGGACATAAGGACATAGACGCCTTTTTGTTCTAGAAGTCACTGATTCAGTGCTTACTGGTTCTTTTTGCAGTCATATATGGGTTTCATCAGTTCTAGGAAGTGCCACTCCGTGCCCACACCGCTGTACATTAACTTGAAAGCGTCATCTGAGTGTCATACAGGGTTCTGACAAGCTCACAGTCCTCATGAAACAAAAGAGCAACAGGAAAATGGCTAAATCTCCTCTTCCTCTTTTGCTTTTGTTTGACACGCAACAAAATAAAGTGTTGCAGAAACCAGCCGGTACAGAGCCGGGTAGAACGGGCAGTGTCGGGGGTAATGCTTTGTAAAATAAAGCAACAATTTTAGCTGTAACCTTGCTTGCAAATAGGGTTCCTGTAATATTATTACATTTATTATTCCAGTTAACATGTTATCGAGGCCTCTGGCTTCGTTTCAGAACTGCGAGTGAAACACAGCTTGTGTTACTTTACTGATGGTGGAAGCAACTAATTAAAAATTCAAATTACTGTAATATTTTTTGTGGTACTTGTACTTTTTTTTCACGGTTTTGTTTATTGAGAGTTTCAGGGCACATATGGAACATTATGATAATGGCAGTAATAGCATTAATAACAACAACAACAGACGTGATAGAAAATGTTAATAATGCTGCTAATAAAACAAAGTAATAAAAAGAAATAAAGATTAATAAATAATAATGATAAAAATAATCATAATAAATAAATAAACAAGTGGATAATTAACCAAGAAATGCGCAATACTACTACAGCTAATAATAATAATAATAATAATAATAATAATAATAATAATAATAATTAAAGAAAAGAGAGAAAAAGTATTTATTTTATTTTGTAAGTATTAAAGTGGACAAACAATAAACAACAACAAACATGAAGAGAAAATTAACAGCACCGTACTTTTTCTAGGAAAGAGGCAGTTATTAAATTAATACCCTTCGTTTGCAACAAAAGAAGTTGGAGAACAGTTTTAAAGGGGTTCTGGGATATTTGGGAACTGTAATTTATTTATTTATTTATTTATTTATTTATTATTTACCCTAAAGAAAAACCCTCTCAATGTGCATCTAAGTCTTTCTAGTGTAATGAAACGGAGAGTGTCTCTGATCCATAAAGAACAAGAGGGTCGAGTCGGGGATTTCCACTTTCATAGCTTTGCGAGGAGCGAAGTGTAGGCTGCAAAATCTGCCTAATACTTCCCTGATGATACAGTCAGAGGAGGGACTCCAAAAGTAAATGTGCTTTTATGAGTAGCAGCACAGGTTTGAAGAAAAGATGTCAGTCGATAATCAAATAATCACCCGTGGAGGTGGGTGGAGTTAATAGTGAGGTGCAGGAGAGACAGAGGTGTGTGGGGGGAGGTGGTTCATGAGAGAAGTGTCAGGTGAGTTGATTAGCACAGCTGCTGCTGCTGGTTTCCTGATTTTCACTCTGCCCTTCTTATGTAGAAGTGAGCTGGCCCTCAGATGACTTCTGCTCCCACGACAAAGAGGCACTCTGCTTTGGTTTTTGGTTGTTTTTGAGCATGTTTGGACATGTCGCTGCAGGAGCCGGGCAGCCGCAGACACACGTCTTACATTATGGAGTCGTGTTTTAGTTTTTTGAGCAGGAGGTAGCGAAACAACCAGCTACAGCGGCGTTTAAAATTAGAAATGTATCAATCAATATTTAATGAATCGTCCAGAAATTGCAGTAACTGCACCCTAAGGTTTTTGTTTGTTTTTGTATTAAAAAATTATGGAATAAATGAGGTCGTTTGTAAGCGAGAAGGCTGATCTCTGCATGTGAGATACACAGGAGAAGTGTTTTAAAAAAGCTTAAATATAATTTTCATTCTGTCCGTCATAGGAGCAGTTTATGTTTATGAATCATTCCAACATTTCAGTGTTTGCATGATGGAAGAGGCTCCATCATGCAAACACTAAATAATTCATAAATGAGTAACATTAGTCAGCGGTATATAACTGTATAGAAAATCCAACATACGTGACAAAATGATAAACACAAATCCACGTTTCAGCGCCTGGATTCCAGTTGTTTCTGTGAATTGCAGAGATCCATTTGCTTCTCTTTTCTTTAGCTTTTGGCAGTTTGTTCTACTCAGAGTACATTTTACCCAACAGACCTACATTTTACTTTTACTTCGACTCGAGTATAATATTCCAGTATCTATCAGGGTAAAATTCTGCAGCCTTTATACGTTCAACAAAAACTGAAAACTGAACACTTTTTTTTTTTTGCTCACATCTTTGAAGTCGACGAGAGTTTAACTAAAAAATCTTGGACTGCTTCTGTTCACACAAAAGGTTTATTTTGTTCATAAATTCGTTATAATCTGTAAAATCTGGGATCAGTGTAAATTACAATCCATCAAAACAGCAAACTCTATTTCTTCCTCTGATGGGGGGACTCCCTACAACCCACTCAAGCAACCCTCCTCTGATTGGCTGGTACTTGTTGCTTTTGTTGGTTGGGTTGATTTAGTCATGAGGAGTGATTGGTTAGAGTTGAGGAAGCAATATCAGTGTGAGCCAATCAGAGGCAGAGAAGGGCAGGTTATGATTTTGCCCTGTCCTTTTACTGTGACGATTTAAGAGAAATTAACTTTTTGTGTGCACAGAACAAGTCTTTGATTTTTTTTTTTTACATCCAACTGATGAAAAATGGGAAGTCAAAAGTGCTGCGTTCATATTTTTCTTCTTGCGTTTGTGTATCAGAAGAAGAATAAGATGAAGCAACACATCCTCATAAGAAGGAAGTCAGAAAAGAAGATGCAGGATCACGTGTGTAACTTTTTTTTCCCTTACTTTTATTTCTGACCAAAGTTTTCCTGGTTGCACAACTTCCCTTTTAAGTTAAAAGTTTTTGTAAACTTTCAAATAAATAAACATCCCAAAACATTTTCAAAGAACAATTTCATTACTTTGCATAGAAAATACACAGAAATAAAACTGCATTACACTGATCATGAAGTTGTGTCTTGTAAACATTAGTACACATGATAATAAATACATGAAAACTTCTATCAGCACTGGTCAATTAAATTAAACTAATAAATAATTTAACTCAAAGGACATTAAAAGAAACTAAATATTCAATATAAAGGACTAATTTAACATAACTATGTTCTTCATGTGCTCTTTCAAACAGTTTGTTTCAGTGTTGAGGCAGTAATTGTTTCATCAGCCGGAGGTGGAGAAGAAGCAGGTTTACTCGTCGCTCTCTGAAAAGGTTTCACCAGCAGGAACAGAGGAGGATGAAGGAGGGGAGGCGGTGGACGTGATGACGGAGAGGAGGGAGAAGGAAGACGAGGGGACCACAGATGAAGCAGTGGCCTGAGCTTTTGCTTTCCTGCGAGAAAGAGGATAAAAAAAACAAAATATGTGAGACCATAAGTGTGAGACTGAAGGATCAAATGAACGAGAAAAGGTCAGTGTGAGTAAATGAACCGTCAAAATAAACTCACTCGAAAGCTCTGATCTTGGGGAGAACCCAGGGAGCGTTGAGCTGACTGCAGAAAAGACCTTTTTCTGTTTGAAAGCTGCAGGAAAGACAAACAAATACTACATGAGCATCTTAAATATAACGGTTTGTAACACGCTGTTTATGGCAAATATGAAGACATAAAGTTGAAAAGCAAAGTTATTGTTCTTCTGACTTACATGACAGCTCGGACACATGGAAGTTTTTGTTTCTGGACCAGGTATCCTGTGATCGGATCAGTGATCTCCTGGCTGTTGACGCTCTTACAGCAGGACGCCAACTTCTCACCTAAAACAAACAGAAAATAGTTTTAAAAAATGTCATTTTAAAAAGCTTCTGTAGGATCTTGTGGGGGGTTTTTTTTATCTGAAGCTTCATCTTACCTATTGATGCAGACTCAACCACAGCCATCATGACCACGGCGACCACCAGCGCGCTCTTCAACAGACTTCTGCAGTTCATTTTCAAAAAATAGGGTGATAAATACAAGATTAAATAGATAAATAGTGAATGAAGTTTTCTCCGTCGGTCGTCCTTGTCCCTTCCTCTCCAGAGAGCTTGGTGAACTGATAACCGTCTGAAGACGTCTCATACTTAAGGCCTGAAAAAGCAGAAGTGGTTCCTCCGGTTAGTCATCGTCCGATTCGTTTCTCCTCCCGTCCTCTCCCTTCGTCTGAATGAACGACCTCCTGTTTCACAGGGATTTCCATGAAGTGACGAGCGGCTGACGAACAGGAAGCACTTTCATCATCACGTTTTTCTACATTATTTGAGCGCAGGGTTCAAGGTCATCCTCATGCCATGACATGTTTTATCGGTAGATTTATTAAAGCATTAACTACCCAGTAAATTTATTGTAAACTGGTGAGTGCAGAGCAGAAATCTCACAGAGGCCTGTGTGAAACATAAAGTAAATGTAGAGTTATTCAAAGTTTTGAGTAAATTTCTAATCTGAAATAGTCTAATTTTTGAGTAAATTTTTAATCCTAACCAAGTAGTTTTATTGCCTGAACCAAACCAAACTGTAAGGTCCGGTACGCCTGTTTCTCCAGTACTCTCTGCTGCTAATATATGTCGTTTTTGGACCAATTGTCGATCAGTTTATTTTGTCATTTTGGTCTGAGGTTGTGTTGGACATACAGCAGAAAGTTTTTCATGTCAAGGACCCCCACAATAGATGCACATTAGATCACGTACCTTCAACTTAAAAGGATTTTGTCTTTTGACTTTCAAGTACATTTATTTATTTTATTATTATCATAGTCGATCAGTTATCAAACTGGGATCAGTATGAATAATAATCATTCAAAACAGCCCGCCTCATTAGCTGTTCTGAATTAGAAAGACGTGGTAACAGTTAAAGTCTTTGTAAAGGAGTTTTTCTTCTAAATACATGATACAAGTTAGAAAATAGGTGTTGAAAACGTGAAAACACTGAGAACTATGTAGTACTGAATTGTGGAGTTAGACCGTAAAACTGTTTCGTGTTCAGGATTTTTTGGGCGGACCTGAAACGTGTCTCTGTGACGTGTTGGAGCCCATGACACCGCCTCCCCCTCCCCTCACGGTCGGTTACAAACGCACCTTCAGCGACTCTCTCAGTCCAAATCAGCTCCGCAGGTCGCTTCAGCTCACTTCACACAGAGGAAACAAAATAAAAACATACCATCCTGTCACCGTCCTCTGGCTCTGGTGGCTCAAACATGTCTGGACATGTCCTCTAAAGCTACTAGACAGAGCGTCCATGTTCTGTAGTAGTGTTTGACACTGAGACAGCGGAGAGGACACGCCCCCAACATTTCAGAGCCGAGAAAACTGCTCATTTTAGCATGATTTTGAGACATAATTTTATATATCTAATCATTAAAATTTGGTTGGATGGTTAATAACATGTGTCTGCGGTGTGATAAACTCATAACACACATTTATTGTTGCTTCATGAGCTCTTTAAAATATTGTATTTCCCCCTTTAACCCACTCAAGGACTCCGTTTGGTCCCTGGACTCTGCCTCTGACTGACGAGTACTTGTTACCTTCGTCGGTTGGTTTGGTTGAATTTAGTCATGAGGAGTGATTAGTCAGAGTTAGTGTGACAGTTTCAGTGTGAGCCAATC
>JAJHUR010138629.1:1039-28947 GCA_027495735.1 Lutjanus campechanus
CATATTTAATAAGGGAGAGGTTTTTGCTGTTATACTGCAACTCATTTGTGTACAGGGAGAATAGGAGGGGCGATAAGACGCAACCCTGGGGAACGCCAGTGTTTAAGACAAGACAGTCAGAGAAGATCTTATTAACACACACACGTTGGGGTCTCTCTCTCAAAAACTCCCTGATCCACAAAATGAGGTTACTGCTGACGTTCAGGTCACATAAGCGTCTCAGGAGAATGTGAGGCTGAACCGTATTAAAAGCGGAGGAAAAATCCATAAAAAGTACACGAACATAGGTTTTAGTGGGATTGTTTAAATGACAGAATATTTTATCCAAAAGAGTGAGAGTGGCGTCTACCACACCAAACCTTGCTGTTTGCAGTGTGAGATATAGAGAAGTGAGGGCAATTTGTCTGAAATCATTCAGTGATCGTGCGTGAACAATTTTGGGCACCAGGACAATGGTTGCCAATTTCCAGGCTTGGGGGACAAAACTGATATTGAGGAACATCTGGAACAGTCGGGTCAGTAACGGTCCTAACCATTGTATGTTTGCTGTGTTTGTTTTTGTCTGTGTGTTTGGGTGAACTGACTCTGTAAATTGTGCTTGACAGATGGATACAGACAGCATTACCTGTTTGAAAGTGAATACGTTTGTTTTCTTACTACTGGTGTTTTTCTCCATCTGACAGGCAACTGGCGCACAAACCAGTCAGAGATTCTGATCGACCTGGTGGGCCTGGACATCCAGAGCGTCTCTCCATCACAGCAGCAACCCCAAACATCATCTCTGTCTATTCCAGCTGACCTGCTGTGTGGGTCTGCAGCCACTGACCCTCAGTCCCCCAGTCCCAGCGCTCCCTCTGCAGCACTCTCTCTGCTTGATGAAGAGCTACTATCTTTAGGTAGAATGCAACATAATGTAGTTTTTTTTATGGCAAAGTTTGACATGAACTGTTAGTAGTTTACATGTAGATGGAATGTTAATGTAAATATAACATGTTTTGCATAGGGCTGTACCTGACTCAGAACTTTGAATATCATGATTTGACAATTTGCTCCTTTTCTTTTCAGTTCAGGCCCACACTAAACTTCTTCATCGGCCTACATGAGTCCCATGTTTCAGTACTATCTCACTTTGAAATGCCTTTCTTCATCTGTCACCTGTCATGTGAAAACATCATATTTCCACACATTCAGAGAAAGTAAAAGTGTGTGTCCTGCTTCAGGTTTAAAATCCCAGCACACTGCAAAATGTCTCTCCTGTTGGCCTGCGGACAGCTTCACCTGCCCTCCATTTCTATCATCCTTTTCCCACTTCCATCACAGTTAGTTTTGTCGTTTGTGAGTCAATTTGTAAAGCTTGCAGTCTGTCATGCTGTTGCATTGCTCTGTGTAGAGTAACACAGCAAAAAAGACAGCGCTGAAACTTGTTTACCAACCACTCGTTTTTTTCTCTCATCACTTAACATCAAGTCGTGTTGTTACATGGATCTTTTTAAAGTTGAAGGGAGGAAACAGTCTCAATTTAATACCGATGCCTCTATACGACCTACATTAGTAACTGAGACCATCAGTGAGAAGAGTCGCTATTTCTATATAGTTATTTTTAATGTCTGTCACTGGGTCGGACTCTGTGAAATCAAATGAAACAAGCCTGTGTTTACATTGTCCTAGCCAAAGTTACAGTGAGTAGTATGGTAGCTAGTTAAAAGAAGAAAGAGGAGATTTTTAATTGATTCATTTTACTTTTAATATTCTATTTTGTGGTTATGACTGTGGAAACACCACTGCTTTTGTCCACAGGGGCTTCCAAAATCAACAAAATATGAAAGTTCCTTGTAGTAACTTTAAATAAGTGCACCAGCCAATAAAAAATGTATATTTGTGGTTTCCTTTATTTATAATGCCTCATTGAAATGTTATCCCTGTACATTTTTTAAGCTTCTGTTATTTCCTGTTATTATAATGCACATTAGCTGACAAAAACAACAAACAAACTAAAAAAAAACTGACTGATAAATCGAGAAAATAGTCAACAGATTAATCAACAATGAAAATAATCATCATTCATTAGGCAACCCTAGTTTTGACACTTTGTGTTCATTCACAGGCCTCAATGAACCCGTTCCTGATCCAAGTCAATCAACACATGTAAACCTGAGCAATCACTTGGCATCTTTACAGGTATTTAAATTACTTGCAAGTAATTACTTGCTAAGTATTATATTTTATACCAAGTATTATTTTATTGGTAATAGTAATGTTTTTTATTTACGCTGTATTCCAGGATTCCGGTCAAGATTTGGGTCTTTTTGACACCACTTCACCTTTGGTTCCTGCATTCTCTACATCTTCGCTTTTTGCAGATGCCCTTTCTATGACAGTAGCCCCAGTTACCCCAACCAATTCTTCATCTACGACTGCATCTGCCTTGAGCTTCCCTGGCCTTGTGTTCTCCACGCCTCAGGTTTCTACAGACACTGTCTCAGCGTCAGCAGTAACTTTGCCTCAGCCTGTCAGTTCAGCACTGACCGCCATATTTCCAGATGCTCCCTCTCAGGCATACAGCATGGCCTCATCCGTTCCCTCGGCCACCCCTGTCTCTGCACAACAGGTCTCCATTTCACCTGAAGCATCCCATTCACCCTCTACTTCTCTGGGTCACAATCTGCAAGACCTTGCTTTGCTGGATCTGGGCAGTCCTAAAATGTGAGTGTTACTTGAGCCATGAGGTAAAACCGGGGAGGGAATATGGATCAGCACCAATATGTCTCGGCTGTTTAGCTGTTTTCTTCCTTGAGCTTTAAATAACACATTGACATGATGACAGCTGTTGACAGGTCTCACTCACATTGTTTCCTGTTCATGTCTCACGCTGCTCATCAGTGATACTGTGACACATATGTCTTTATGACATTTATGTGATAAATTAGGTCACTGGTTCCCAACCTGGAGGTCCTTAGGGGTTGCTAAAGCTTGTTTTCAAAAGACAATACAAGGGGGATTTGTTTGTTTGTTGCTTTGTGAGGGCTTGCAAGATCTTCTTGGCTTTAAGGGGTGTTAAAAGTCAACATGTACAGTATGTCAGATTCTTAGCATTTCATAAATTTCAAGAAAACTAGATGAAAATTATTTTCAAAGTTTAGATTATTACTTAAGATAAACTTTAAAAAATGAAGGGCTGAACACAAACTATATTCACAGATCTTCCCTCACTACTAAACAGCCTCATCCTGCATTGGAAAAGAATGCAGTTAAAACAACCAAAGAGCTAATAGAACAATGGCCAAATGTGAGAGAGAAGAAAGCACTGCATTTGTCAATAAAGAAGCCTATTAAGTATGTATGACAGTTCAAAAATGAAAATGTGAAATAAAGAAAAAAATTAATATACATAGAATTGTATAAAAAGTCCCTAAGAATATCTGGGAAACTCACCTCTGCTATAATGTTCTAATATTATTGGAAATAATCTACTCAAAATTCATCCAAATCACTTGTTTTTCCACAAACGTTATTCAGTCACTGTGTTTCCTATTTTGTGTACTTATACTGTTATTGTTATGCATTGAATATAATATGAAATATCCATAAAGTATGTCACTTCGTCTGGGGTTGTGAGTGATAGAAAGGGGGGCCCTTAAGGATTTAGACCCGTGATTTTGGCTAGTATCGGACTGACACCCATACTAAGTACTGGATCAGCACATCCCTGTCTGTCAAACATAAAGTCTTGAATGCTCCATCATACTTTTAAACAGTCTCAATACATGATGCCTTTAAAAAAAAATGCACTGATTGGGTGTCGGAACATTCAGGTTTAGGGGCACTTTGGCCCACTGAAAGGCTTAACAGTGATTTATCTGTTCTGCTATATGGCATTTTAAGTGCATCTTAACCATGGCAAATTGATCTGCAGAATTTGATACAAAGTCATTTGTAAGTGCAGCCACTTAAAAAGGTGTGTTTTGAGCACTGCAACTAAGCAGTGTCATTCAGATCAGATGATAAATGTTTTTTAGATTAATGTTCAAATTACTTTGTACTGTCTCGCTTTAATCAAAATGCAAAGATTGTGACTAATCATTTTAAAGTGGTTTGTGTCTGAATTTTCATGGAGCATTTCCTTCATCCTGCTTCTGTTACCTTGTTCTTATCAATGTTTATGTTTGTCATTACAAGTTTAAGGGTTATGGGAACCTATAATGTCTTTTAACTGTCCACACAGTACACCTGGTGTGATGGATCTGGGCAGCTTTCTTGTCAAGAGTGAGGATCTGCTTGCTCCTGCTACCACATCTTCCAGTCTCGGTGTTACACCCACTACTTCCACCTCAATGCTCCTAGGAGGCACACAGGGGGGGTCCACCCCCCAACCTCCCAACAGTCAGACAGATGACAGCCCTCTGTTACGCTCTCTGTCCCCCATCCTGTCGCTGAGCCAGGCCAGTCCAGCCAGGGGAAAAGAGGTGTCCCTAGCCAATGTCTTTGTCCCTTTGGAAGCCATCAAACCAAGTGAGTTCCAGAAAGTTGGCTGACATTTTCACTGAAAAGGACAAACTTTAAGGTTTTGTAAGGGTTTGAGGAGCTTTGTTTATGCAGTTAGCACCAGAGCAAGGCAGACATACTCTAAAGGACATTTAATCTCATTCTTTTGTGCATCGATACATAATGCAGGTTTCCTACACAGTATGGAAAAGTATGGAATTTTCAGGTCTGGATAAGTATGCAAAAAGAAAAGAGAGTATGGGAAAATATTTGTGTTTCCAGGCTTTGGCCCTATTCAATGTTATCAAAGTAAAAGGCCCATGTCGTATGAGTAAAATGTAAGCTCTGCTTCAGCCTCACACTGTTATTTTACAGTTTGAAATGTCCTTGTACACTTTTGAATTAATTTTCTTTTTTTTGCCATACCGATTATGTGAACTAATGGCAGGTGCCCCAAATCATGTTTTAATGATTCTTAATTAGAAAAGTTCTGATCAGCCAAGAATAGTTGAAGTTTTAACCATTAATAGTGATTTACAGACTATGTGGGCTAAAACACACAAGAAGCCTTATTCTTCTTTATAATACTTCATTACATGTTTACAGTCAGGCAGGCAAACTCATTAGAATCTGCAATAATTAAGATCAGTGTAAATGATGAGTGACGCTAGAATGTGTCAGAGACACCAATTTTGGGCTTTTTACAGCCAAATTTTTCATACGGGGGGCGTGCCCCCTACCTAATTACTTTTTCATGCTGGCTGGCTGCTCCATATCCCTGTGGAAAGGCCTGCCTATGAGTTATGTAGTCATGAAGTTATCGCAAAAGTTAACAGACCAAACCTTTATGGCTGCATTAATTGGCATTTCTATGCTCACAGTGATTAAAGAGGGCTGATGCTGTGAAAATTAAATTGTTTAACTTTTATCAACTTATTATTCTTATTTATAAAAGAAACAAAAAAATTAGCGAGGGACAATAATGTAATATTTATGTTAATAGAAAATTACGTATATAGGGAGAGCTTGTTGGTTTACTTCCTCTTCTGGCAGATGGAATGTTGTACAACTTTCTGCGTAGCAACGGCCACAATGGATAAATGCAAGTTTTCCAAGGGCTGGCTTGACGATCCTAAATATAAAGCCTGGTTGGAAAGAATTCAAAATGTGAAAAGAAAGCTTGATGTCAAGTATGGTCTGAAAAATCTACAGAGACGTCAGGAAATTTGAGTCTGGAAAAGAATGGAATTTTGAAATTGAAAATGTGGAACAGTTCTACTACAAGGCAAGTAGGCTTTATATCCTCAAAAAGTGGAAATAGCAGGCATTATTTGCATGCTACACCTTTTTAATAACGATTTGTGGCTTCAGTAACAGCACTCTAAGGAAAATTTTGCCTGATCTCCCAGCGTTGTTAGCATAGCCTATACAGAAGGATAATCATGTAAGAGATAACAAAAAAAACTACAGGTGAGTGTTCATGTCTCTTTAGTGCAGGCAATAAAGAAAACGCCAACTGTTTTTCTAGTCAGAAAATAACACCTTTCTCCTTACGTGAGATTGATTGATGCTTGGAAAACTTAACTTTAGACAATACTGCCACTTAGTGGTGACAGTGCCAAACTGGAACAGACACTGGGTGATATATTTCCCATTACACTTGGTGTAGTTTGTGAACTTTTTTTTTTTATTGTTGTTTGAAAATAATTATTACAGCTTGTGCAAATGGAAGGACAAAACATGCCTTCACTACAGATTACATTGGGAGCTAAACGAAATAGTGTATTTTTGAAGACATTAAATATTGTTGATGTGCCCTTTTGATCTCTGTAGTAATCATATTTTCCCTTTCTCCTTTATCTGCTGTTTTTTAGGTAAAGTGTGTCCTGTGTCAGTGTATGACAAAAACGGGGTCCATGTCCTGCTGAATTTCGCCACTGACTGTCCAGCAGGCAGACCTGATGTACTGGTGATGGTGGCGTCGATACTTAACACAGCCCCACTGCCTGTCAGGGACATTGTTTTGCAGGCTGCTGTGCCCAAGGTAAAACCTGCTGTGCCTCTGTCAGATCACTGTCACTGCACTGTGTGCTTTTATATTTCAGAGTATCCATTTTGGCAAATGTTGACTCATTAATTTAAATACTTGCCTGAAAATGAGATTTAAGTGGGTTGCTGCTTCTGTTTAATGTATATGGATGTCTTTTTGTCTTTGCCAAATACTCAGATGATGAAAGTGAGACTGCAGCCACCCTCAGGGACAGAGCTGGCTCCTTTTAACCCAATCCTTCCCCCTGCTGCCATCACACAGGTCATGCTGCTTGCCAATCCTCTCAAGGTAGAGCTCAGCCAGAAACTTCTTTTGGTGTTCTTACATTTCTTAATGCGTTAACCTTGATCCTACCGACTGGGGTACACGCAGACCCTAAAGGTATACTTTTTGTCATATCTCACAGTTGCTTTATTCTATCAGTCCAATTTTTCATGACTAATCTACTCAGTTAATCAGAACTAATCACGTATTTCTTAATGACTTCATGTCATTGTTTCTTGTTTCTGTTTTAATTAGAACTTTTAAAACATGGGAAAATAGATTTTAAAAGACAAAACCATTGTCACACATTGTAACAATTCGAGGCAGGTTAGTGATTTAATCAATGGAGTCTGAATGAGCACGAGAGAGCAATTTTTGACTTATATAAGTGTTTTCCCGTAGGAAAAAGCTTTCTGATGGCAAGGTAAAGTGGCGAAAATATGATGTACACTTAAAATCTATCCCTTTAATTACATAACTAATAAAGTTTTGACAAGAATTCAGTTAACATTTTTCTATGATGGTCGTGTCTTACAGTAGTTTATTCTTCGGGTCCCCAGGGAAACCAGTCGGCAGTCTTGTGTGTTTGATGTTAGTAGGATTGGGTTTAAATTTACTCACTGCAGAAGTGTTGTTAAACATCTTTGAGGTCATACCAGTGACCCCTTCTTACAGTCTTACATGCCAACTAGTATGCTCTGAAGATAAAATGATCCCTGACAATGGCGATGCACAAGGTCGCATGTGTTCCAGCAAGCTAATGAAAGCTGCTAATCTGAGTGTGTGCATGTGTGTGTGTTTTGCAGGAAAAGGTTCGGATGAGATACAAACTGGCATTCACACTAGGGGAGCAGTCATTCACTGAAGTCGGGGAGGTCAACGAGTTTCCGCCTGCTGACAGATGGGGGGCTCTATAGCCCTGTCCTTCACCCTTAAGCTGGCCAGATGAAACTTCTTTAACAACTAAGTTTGTTTGGCGCAGCTCAGAGGTTAGGACAAAGGGCAGTATTGGAATGCTTTTAGGGAAAATGTGAAGAATATGATATTTAAACTCTAATGGACCTTGAAGGAGTTTTTCTGCTTGAGATGGCTCGCTGAAGTAGCCAAAGTCCTGTAGCGTACATCCAACTTAAACTTTACTACAGTCAGAGCCAGAGGTAGTTTGTGTGATGTAGTAACAAATGGTGTGAAGAGGCTGAACAATGATTATGTGGGGAAATCATTGTTAATGTTCAAGGGATAGGTCACCCAAAAATGAAAATTCTGTCATTGTTTACTCACTTTAGGAAACTTGGATTACACCAGATGAGTAGTATGGAGGAAAGTAGTATTTTGTGTGTGGTCTTAATATGCAGCTAAACTGCATGTTGAAGAAGATTGTGAAGCCAGGGTCATATGATCACATGACCACCACCTGTATTTCACATGATCTTTGCTGATAATGATGTAAAATAACAGTGTTTTATGCTGAAGACTTTGGACTGGAGCAGACAAGAGCCCATCTGTTGCTAAAAACAAAAGGCACTCAGATTGGCTCATTACGAATCAGTTACTCCCAGTTGACCTCTTCCAGTGTGCCCCACAATTACTACTGAATACTTTTACTTGTCTTCTGAGTCACAGCTCAGACTCTTGTTATGTTTTGTTGTCTTTCAGTATTTAATGTCATGAATGTATTATTTATTTTGGATTTGGGAGGAAGTTATCAGATCTGTTCATTTCCTGTATTGTATTGCAATCGACAACTGTATTCCTTCTGCATCCTCTTCTTATGATGGACACTTCTAGTATTGCAGTAATAATGGCACAAATCAGTCCTGATGATCTGATTAAGAGGCTTTAATGTAATCAAATATTCAGGCAGGCATTTTATTAGATGTTACATTATGTAGCAACAGGGTGGATTCTGGTGAATTACATTTCCCGGTACATCAGGCTGTGCACTCTGGATAGCATGTGAATCTAAAAATGTCATTCCTGCAGGCTTGTGCCAGAGACATTAGTCCCCTTTCTCTGGCAGGTACAACCTGAGCTATTAAGGGCAAGAATCAACTGTATACATTAAGAAGGTGTGTTAGAGGAAGGCCGGAGACAGAAAGGCACATTGGTTGAAGTTAATAAAATGCCATGTACACCTTTGCCCTTGCTTCTGTAGTGTACAGTACACTGTAGACCATGTTGTGGATCCCAAGCTAATGAGGTATGTTACTTCCCCTGGATTAACTGTAAATGTTTAGCTTGTGTGGGAGTTTCCTTTATTGAACTAGGAAAAGATTTCATTGAGTAAGCCTTGAGGAAATAATAGTAAAAACATGGTGGTTAATTCAGAGCATTAGGTTTACTGTGTGTTTATCAAAATGGCTTCTTTATTTTTTTGTTTTTTTGGGATATTAGTGCTATATGAGAGATTCTCTACATATTTCTTATGAAATTATTTATTTGTCTTTAGATTGTTAAATGAACTTGTTATTGCATATTTTTTGAGAAACCATTTCTGTGCATGGAAAAAATAAAGGATGAGATTGGTCTATTTGTATTACAATTTCCACATGTTTTGCCTCATTTTTCAGTGTATAAAGACCAAAATCAGATCAGATTCTTTCTTTAAGGGTATAATTTGAAATATTTTCCTAAAAAAACAATGGACCTCATGCACAAATTGTTCATACACACAGATTTGATCTTAAATGGTTTGTGTGAACGTGACCTGACTGCACCTTCTTTCTATCTTTTTTTCTAACCTTCGGTGTCTTTTCCTTTTTCTTTCTTTTCTTTTTTTCTGAATTTAACATCACCTGTCAAATGTCAGTTTGTTGCTTTGTGGTTGTACGAGGCACGTAACTCTGCTGTCCTTATATGGATTTATTTGGCGTTTCTATATGCTAATGCCAACTTCCTGGCACACGCGTCCAATTTAAGATCAAACACCCTCAGGTGGGTAAGAGCGTGCTGGTATTTGATGTCCTGTGAATGAGACTCAACAATCAACTATCTGCAGTGGTGGAAAGAATACAGAAAATCTATGCTGCTGTGCAAAAATACTCTTATTACAAGTGAAAATCCTGCCTTTAACAAAGTGCATTAAACAAACAACGCTTCAAATCTAAAGGTACTCATGCAGCAGAATGATATTGCCATCTTTACAGATTATACTCCTGCACTGTTATTGCTGATGCTTTAAAATGCGGTGTATCAATATAGCTGGTCACGTTGGAGCTAATTTTAATGGGAAAATTTGCTTCCTGCAACATTTGTTGGTCTTCTACATCCAGTGGTGTCAGTGATGTAGTTGGTGTGATGCAGGATCTGCTTTTCACTCCTGCCCCATCCTAGTCCCACAAAAGTACTCCTGTCCTGTTCCACTCCCATGACAGAGTAAAAAGTGCCAAAAGAATATCTCCCGCCTCATCCCGTTCCTGCCAATCCAGTACCTGCAAAAAACGGACCTGTTGTTATTATTCCCGCTCCTGCCTGCACCCTTTGACTTTTTATCTGTCCCGTCCCTGTCACCGGATTAATAGTCAAATTAACTCCCATCCCACGGAAATCCCTTAAGAAATGTCAGCCTTTCGTGTTAAGAGAGAAGTACAGGCTTTTTCAACTTCAGTTTTCTCGTTTGCACCACTGGGAAGCCAGGATATCGTGTGCTGAGTATTTTTGTTACCTAATGCTATGTTTTGAACAACAAACTGATAGCTGTAGCATAGTTTATGGTGGTGGTACACTGCAACATGGGTGTGAGTAGAAGCTCACACGCATTGCATCCTGGTACATGTAGGCACTGCTGGTACGGCTCAGGGAGCAGTGGATGTCCGCTTTCTCTGTCAAGGAATTAATGCTTCAATTGACTACATTTACCATCAACACTGACTGGACATCCAAATTAAGAGAGCTGAATTTCCCCTTCAACTAATAGGTTCAGTAATAAGTTACTAAGAAATAAGTTCATCATAGGTTTTTTTTGTGGAAAATCTGAATCTGAAAAGTCTACAGCTGTCACCTAAGTGTTGTACAGTGAAAAGTAACACCTTATAGCCTTGAAAAGATGTGGAGTAAAGGTAGTGGTATAAAATGGAAATAATCAAGTAAAGGACAATACCTACACTGTTATACAGTATCAATATTTAACTTTAACTGCAATGTGCAACAATCAGGTGTATTACCATCATTTTATGTGTAATATGAATATTCCCTCCATGCAGTGGCGTAAATTCAACTGATGTGTTTGTTCCTGTTTTTTTAAAATATTTCCCGTGTTTACATGTTCCTATTTTATATTTCCCGTCTATAGTGTTTCTATTTTTTAAAGATACTTCCTTTACAATGTGTTTTTATATTTCCTCTTGCTTATATTTTTTATATTCTATTTTTTTTAAAATATATTTTTATTGATGCTTCTTTATTGCTATCCACTTTGCTGCTGTAACACCGTAAATTTCCTCGTTGTGGGACGAATAAAGGAATATCACCTTGAAATTGCTTAATCGTTAAAATGTTTTTCAGCGAAATGTTTGTGGTAATACAGACTGGACGGGTGCATGCAGTGGTATTACATCTTTAGTACAGTACAGCTGAGGAGCTCTCATTTGATCTGGCGCAGCTGTGTGCACCTACATCCATAGTGTGCACTGCAGCCGACGCAAAGTGGCGCGCAGACCAGACGGCGCAGCCGCACCAGGAGAGGCGCAGACAGACAGCAGCAGCCATGGCAGACGAAAAACCCAAGGTGAGGAGCCGAATTTGTAAGGTTTCTTTACAGTGTTTACCCCATCCATGAGCCATCATTGTACAAATGACACCGCGAAAAGCTGCCGTAACACCAGTTCATCCACAGTCGCATTATTACAGAGAAGGCCAACGGCACAGACCGTTACAGCTGCAGCTAGTGAGCTAGCGGGTCAGGTTAGCATAATAAGCTAACGAGGCTAATGTGCCCGACACCGGGTGGTATGAAAGAAATAATTATTTCTGTCATTTTTAAATGCACTGCGTGAACACCACTTAAACGTCAGCGTCAGTATTATCGACGCATTTGTCACATTTAGCGATATCGTTGTTACTAGCCCAGGTACCGTGACAACAACCGAAGAAAAGTGACTAGCTAACGTGCAGAGACAGCAGTGTAACGTTAGCCACAACAGCAAGTGGGCCGAAATGAATTGTTTGAGTAAAAACATTAAGCCAACCGTTAACCGATCTCCTATTAAATCTTTAATTTTGCTAATTGTCCGCACACCGAAATGTGACAGGATAAGAGCGATTGTCGATTTGTGGAAGTTGTAATATCCATCTTGACCAGGCCTTGGACATTATTTTCAGTAGTAGTTAGGCCATTGTCAATTGACTTGCTGAATGCTAATGCTATCGCTAACAGAGAAGTTGTTCAGTAAGCACATTAGTCCTCTGATCTGAGTTCAGGTACAGACGTCAGACAAATGCAACCGTGGTAAATAAAGAAATTAATAAATAAAACAATTCATATATGTGATGCTGTACACCAGTCTTTAAATTGTGCGAGACCCTGACTGAATGGGTTTTTGTGGTTGGGGGTACATTTCATTACATTTTAACAGGCTTCTTGTGTTTCCGCTCGTCACTTTCCTGAAGCAACTTAACTTTCTGCAAACTTTTGTTTCTTTCTATTTCAGGAGGGAGTGAAGACGGAGAACAATGAGCACATCAACCTGAAGGTGGCAGGCCAGGATGGCTCAGTGGTGCAATTCAAGATCAAAAGGCACACTCCTCTCAGCAAACTGATGAAAGCTTATTGCGAACGGCAGGTGAGACAGCAACACAGTTACTACTACTGTTCAAAAGATGTCATTTTTAAGTTCATTACGATGCTGGCAGCCTGAGTAGGTTGTTGTTTAAACAGGAGACCTGGCAGGGGCCTGGCTGGATAGACCATAATTGCCTGTATACTGTATTATTACTCATGCAATGTTATTGTTCAATACTTTTCAATCGACCATATTGTCTTGAAATACTTTCATCAGGTTATTGTTCAGTCACAATCATGGAATTGACACAATAACAAAACTAAAAGCGCACTCGGAATGCACAGACCTCTGCCAAGGCCAAATGCCTTTGTGTTGCATTGTTAATGAAAATGAAAATTAATTTGTGTATCCGCACTGTGATTCATATCCACTCCAAACTTTAAGTGCTTCTTCCTACCTACACTCTAACACGAAGTTGCATGAAAAGTGGGCTGGTAGTTATTCTGTAATATTGACAAATAGCACAAAAAACGTAAACTTCTTGGTGTGGTAAATATCTTGATTTATGTGAGATTAAGACTACATTTAATTTTTTTTTTTTTTTTCATTTCATTTTATTTGCATTTTCCAGTACTGTTGTTTGTACATGGCACTCTGGGGCCTTGGCAAACCAAAATGTTGCCACGCTTCTTGCAAATTTTTAACTAGTTATCACAAACTTGTTGGTGATTACAAGAATCAAGATAGGGCTCTCTTAAAAACATGTTGTTATTGCATATACACAATGGTTGTTCACCGTGAGTGTTTTTATGCATTTATATATCGGAGGGAGATTTATGCCTTTATTGGTTGGCTGGTGGATAACAGAAAATGAGGTTAGATAGAGATGCAGACCTGAGATATTGCTATTCACAATCAGCACCTCAATGCCCCGGTCACCAGGTTGCAACATAATGTTGATTTTCGATATTTTGAGCATAATGTTTCTCTGTCTGTCCGCTTAGGGGCTGGCAATGAGGCAAATACGATTTCGATTTGACGGTCAGCCCATCAATGAAACAGACACACCCTCGCAGGTAAGGATACGCACCTATACACCTGTTCAGCCTACACGTGAGTACTGCACAATCACTTGTTGGCAGTATAAATAAGAGAATGTATAGCAACCTCAGACTTGCTACATTTGATATCATGTATGAATCAGATTTTACACTTTGCTGTCAGTTTTTGTGTTGTCAGTTTCTTGCCCATTCCTGCACAAACTAGAGCACCTTCATTTAAAGAATGGCCATTTTGTAAATGTTTTCTTTTAATGTTTATATTATATTTTATTCCTTATATGTTGTCAATTTTCAACTATTTTTCTATTTACGCTTGTTTACTTTCATCTTTTAACTTTCTTGAACTATGTTTGTATTGTATTGTTTTTGTAATACACCAACATACCACAGCAAATTCCTTGTATGTGTAAACTTACTTGGCACTAAACCCTGATTCTGATTTAAGTATTGTAACAAAGCATGTGGTGAATCAACAGGACTTACTGAAGTTAAAGTTCCAGGTTATTCTGAAGCCCAAACAATGTTATTCCTAATTGCAAAATACATTTTAATTAAGAAATGTCATTGCTACATGGTTGTCTGACTTCATATCTAAATGTGAATTAAATTTAAAAGCTGTGTCATTAGACAGCTGTGAAATGGTTGTAGAATTACAAAGAGTTGCTTCTTGTAGTCAGAGCCCCCTCCAAAAATGTGCTGTTAAGTTACTACTGTCTTGAGGGTGGACATGCTCTCACAACTGTCTTTTCCAGTAGAAAGTATATAATGTGTTCCGCTGCTGTATAGATATAAAACCCTGACTTTACAGGCACCTGTGAACAGATCAGAGTCCATGCTGCAAATGTGCTGCCTCTTACAAAACACTTGCATAAAGGAAAGGGTTTACACTTTGTCCACTAAGATTCTTCACCTCTTTGAACCCCTCCAAGATTTGTTTTCCTGTTTGTGTTTATATTTATCTGTAACATTAAGTCAGTCTCTATTTTCAGATCTACTCTATTTTGCTTTGTAAGAGATGTAATGAAATAAATTCCTCCCCTGCTCATGTTTCAGATTATCTGCTTGATGGAAAGAAAAAGAAAAATGTTGAACCAATCATTTGATCTTAGCTGACATCATTGGCCTTGTCAACACTTCCTAAGTGGCTTCACAGTAAAGATTTAACACTTCTTTCATAGGAAACTGCAGTTATTGTGAAGCACATGCAGGAAGTGCTGAGTTACCGATTACAAATGAATGAAAATAAAAATTAATCAGAAAAGAGAACTACCATGTTCCTGACGTTAAACACTGACTCAGTTGAACTTTGAACTTTCTCTTACAGCTAGAAATGGAGGATGAAGATACGATTGATGTGTTCCAACAGCAAACTGGAGGCTCTTTTCTTTAAAGACTGTTTCCTACAAACATCCCTACCTCCCATTTTCATCCCTCAACATGCCCAGTCTTCAAATGCTCATAACCAGTGTTGATACCATCCATTGGAATACTTTTTCAAAATGCTCAAAGGCAGCAGCACAGTCGGTGTGCCTAAATTTAATCACACTGTCATTCGTATGTTAACATGTTTGAACTGTGCAGTGTAGACAACTTGTAAGCTGCAGTGAGTCTAATGTGCTGAAGAAATTAAAAGCTTGTCACAATTTTTTTTTTTTTTTAAGGAAGTTTTGGACAGAAAACTTGTTCCTTTTTTGTTTTTATACTTATGTTATTGAGGTTCTGATTCAGATGGAATTTTGTTATTGTTGTCAAGTTATCCTGCATTTTGAATTCACATCTGTTGTGAAAATGTATTATTGGAATAAATTGAGTCTTTTTTTAAAAAAAAAAAAACATATGTCCCTGTTGATTTTATGGATATATTAGTTGACAAAACCATCAGAGATAAGATAGTTTCTCGATTTTTGTATAATCAGAGCAAGTAGCTAAGCTCCTAATTATAACAATGTATTTGTTTTCTTGGCCTACAACAGTAGAACAGAGATGTGTAAAACAAATGAGAAAGCTCAAATAGTTTTCATGTAGTTTTAATTTGTAATGTGTTTCTCTACATATCTTTACAAACACCTGTTTTCTTTAGTCAGCATGTCTTTCTCTTCCTTGGGCTGCAGACAGGCCTTTCATAGTCTTTATGTCTGTTCAGAATCACCGTCTTTCTCTGGAAAAAATCTTGTTCACTACTTTGAGCACAAGAGGAAGGTGTGCCTGCAGAAAAGAAGGTACACTGGTTATTCTCTTCAATAAATGTCTGGACAGTTGTGTGCAAATCACCATCCTCAGAACAGGCATAATACAACCACGTCTGAATATTTCCACCATCATGTTTGTTTTCATGTGCAGTTGTGTTAATCTCATTAGTTTCATGACTGCAATTGTTTATTATAAGTGTCAAGTATGTAAACAGGACATGCTTTTGAGTTTACAAAAGTGATTATGATCTTCAGTGAAACTGATTTGGAAAATTATACAAGGATGCAGTTCTGTCTCAAATATGGCAGCTTTATATAGTGGTCCTCTAATAATATGAGGAAATTCTCTCTGTCCTCTTTGACATATATACACTATCTTTATTACAGTCAGGGATCATCACTTAAAATGAAAATAATCTGGTTGGATTGTTGTTAAATAGTTAAGATATTTGACACAAAAGTGGGTCAACCTTACACAATTGCAACATACACAAACTCATCAGATTTGTGTCCTGAATATGTTCTGAATGAGAGAAAAAAGTTTTGATAATCACCGAACTATATTACTACCAAAATGCCTTTGCCTCACCTAGGCATTTCATTAGAGAAAGAGGGTGTGAACCTCAAACAATTTACAACAGAAAATCTACCAAATGTTTATTACTCATAAAAGTTTGAAGAGAGCCAGGTGGTGGTTTTAATGTGTGTCTTAACCATACCTTGCTAACACTTGTTTCTTCCTGAAATCCTGAATCAACATTACAATAATTAGTATATGTAATAAGTTTTGGCAGTGATTAACAAGTTTAAAACAAAATGATTTCATATAATTTAAAATAGCACTACCATATTATGTTCAAAAGATTTATGACTGTCAAATTGACAAATCAACATAAATGTAGGCAATGATGAACCTGCAACATGTTTTTTTTTTTTTTTTTTAGCTTTAATGATGGTGTGTAAGTGCGCACGCGCATATGGCCGCAAGTCCACGCGCGGTTATCTTTTCTGAGCGACAGATTATAAACGCCCCTGCACGTTAGTGCTCATCAAACGTGATAAAATAGTTTTATTTCATTCTTATGTCTGTAGTTTCATTTCATTCTCAGCTCTGTCAGACATAAAGTCACAGAGCAGCCCCGGAAGTGTCTGTAAGCTGGACACAGACAGACAGACCGCAGCACAGCTAACATCAGACAGACAGAGGGAGGAGCATCAACTTAGCCATTACTGTGGATCAGTGATGTAAAACTTGGAGAGGAGGAAACACAAGTTTACCTGATTACTGCTCACCTCGTTCACTCTGTATTATTTTCTCTAGTTCTGCTTCATCCTCTCATCAAAGTTATAAACACTGACACCTGCTTTGACACGAGGGGGAGGCGGGGCCCTTGCGTACCTGGCGAGGCCCTAAGCAACTCTGGGCACAATAGTAAATTGTGTTTCAAACGATATTCAATCTCACCACCTCGATTTCTCAAGACTTTTGATATGTTATAAATGACATATTTTTGAGACTACAACAATTGCCTGTAACCAACTCAGACGAGATGAATTTGGCCTCAGACTGCTTCACTGAATTGTTTTTCTAGAAGATGTTCTAGATCATCCTGAATAATATTAAAAAAACAATAGCTCTTTTGAAACAAGATGAAAACTGATGGTGGCCTATATCACACATATCCTAGTACACTCATGTCATTCAAATAATTTCTCCAATCACAGGCTTGAGTAACATACCAGGATCCAATCATAGAAGGAGCTGTTCACTTGTGGGCCGTAAAACGCCCTCTCTACAGTGGTTTCTGTTGCACTCGCACCTCTGTGTCAAAGATGCTGATCAAACCCATGGATCTATTACGGAAAAACACCCAGAAAGAAGTAGAGAATGGCCGGAAATACAGCGTTTTTGCTTCCAAATTACACTCCTAATATGTAATTTTTGTTGAAATACGAGGTCATAAAGAGCAAACCCTTAAGCCAAAATCATGTACTCATTAAATAAATAATTTACGTGTGATTTGGTCTAACTTTGATATAATCTTAGAAATCGCCGCAGCCTTCGTTTATCAAGTTAACGTATTTTATTTTGAAAATTTGACCGGAAGCGCGACAGCTCCGTCTGCTTAGCTTCACACCGATCCACTCAGACTGGAGGCAGGTTGATTATTGGGAACCACCGGCGAGGATAGACAATGATGAGGCGGTGAAGTACTGCTAATTAAAGTGTAATTCGCGTGTATCCTATCAGATTTATAAATATTTTACGACCTCTTGTGCAAAAATGACGACGACCACGACATATCAAGGGATGGAGCCCGGTTCTAAAAGCAGTTCCAGGTAAAGGCGTCGTTCAGACCGTTCTGTAACCCGTTAGCCACCATGATGCCAACAAGTCCAGCATTCTCTATCACCAATGCTACATGTGTAACGTCAAATTTAAGACATTTTCCCTCTGACCCCTGCCCCTAATTGTTACTTAACCGCTTCGAAAAGGTTGCTGCTAAGCATGGGAAGACGAGGCAAAGGCATGGATGCAGCTCGGTACCACACCTTCCCGTTTTGTCTGAGGGGATGGACCATTCCCATTTTTAACGTTAGCTAGCACCACAGCACACATGATGTACCCTCCCTTTTGTAGCTGGAGTAGCTGCTTAGCTAGCAAGTAACACAGACAAGGCGGCCGGACGTTAGTATTAAATATAGGCCTTTTTTGGCGTGCGTATGTATTTACTCATTACTTCTTCGAGTTTATTGTCTTGCAACGAAAAATCGATCAGATCTGTCATTCCAGTTGGGTGGGGCCCCAGTGGATTTCAGAGCAGTTATCGAGATGATCGGTGAGGTACAACAAGACATCTTCTAGTCTCCCCAGAATGTGGCCTCATTGAGGCGAGGGCCATGTTACAGCTGGCTGCACCTGACAATAACCCGAGCCACATGTGTATTTTTCATCGTGGAGATGCAGTGAGAGGAAGCCACATCCGCTGCAAATTGCAGTGATATTTAGGACTGGAATAATGCACATTTAAAGTGCACAATTTTTAAATGAATGATTGAGTTTTCAGTAAGTCATGTGGTTGCCGTGGTAAATTCTATCATATTAGCTCAAATTGTAGCGACAGTAATCATGTGATTAATACTTAATACATTTGACCAATTTTGCTAGTTCATTAGGTACACCTAGTTTCAACTTGTGCGGTCTAATACAACATCCTGTGATAAATCATACCTTCATTAAAGTGATTTGTTTGTCATGCTCTTGCAAGGCAGAGGTGTTGTAAGAAACAAATTACTGAAAGTAATAATTATTTGGGGGGGGGCTTGTACTTTTATTTATTAGTAGTTTTCAAATGTGTAATTTTACTCAAGTATACATTTCACTATGCAGTATAGTTAATTACTTTTAAAAAATTAATTTCACTACAGAGAAGGCCCTACAATTTGAGCTAATATCTAACTAGGGGTGTTGTTATATATCAGTATTGATGATGACTGTTATATTTCGAAAGTTAAATACTGAGTAATGTACTTCTACTAGAGTAGAAATTTACTACTCTTTCAACAACTGCTGACAGGTTTTCTTAATATTCACACGACCCTTGTTGATATAAACGGGTTTGACAAAAATACTTGTAATTAGAACATATTAGCACTGTTACAGGTAATACCAAGTATAATGTCAACTCACCAACACAGCTGGAACAGCTGTAGCCTACATATAAAGTCCACATCTACACACTATTGGGAATGCCTTTGTGATCCTTCAGTAATTTAAGGTTCAGTGTGAGACATTAATGACGTGACCTTTTTGATCAGCTGGGATCAGCTGCTCTTTGCTCATCACTTGAATCTGGCTGCTCAGACAGAGCAAAAATACGACTACTCTGATGAGTTGAAATTGAGATACCATCATCCCCACTCCCACCTCCTCCTGTCCTCTCCAGTCTCAGCTGGGAGATGTATGCACATGGCGAATTCACCATGTTACGCATGCTGCATACATTCACTACATCCAATAGACAAAATAAACTCCCAAAGTGTCTAGAAATTACATGTTCTCACAGTTGTTTTCCATTTTAAATGGGGAAATACAACTGTACACCTTCTGGATTCAAGTTTCACTCTTTTACGGAACTAAGATGAGCTTAATTGGCTTAAACGCCTCAGAAAACCCACTTAATTCAAATTCGACAGAAAACATGTAAAACTCACCAAACTCACTTGTTAGTCTGTCCACTATTCCAACAATCACCAGCTCTGGTTTGGTCAAACTAAATCCTTAATTCACCGCATGAAAAGAGTGTAAAGAGTCTGAGTGCAGGCTGTTTTCCTCTCACTTGTCATCCAGCTCAGTGCACTCATGGTCGGCCGAGTGAGTGTGTACTGTGCCGCTGGATGAGAGCGCAGAGCAGAGCAGAGCAGACTATTACATTAGCAAAATAAAATGAGAAATATCGCCCTAAAAATCGTCCAAAAAAGCAATCGGCGATGGATTCAGCCTATCGTCCATAGACGATATATTTGTCCAATGGCCCAACCATAGTGTATGAACAATAATATTTCATTGATTAATTCTGTCATCCTTAGTCTGAACCATGGCATTTAGCTAGGTTATTATTTGATAAATACTTTTAGAATAGAGAAAGACACTCAAGAAAAATCAGCTAATATGATCCAGCTTTCAGAAACAGTGCTGACCATCTTTTTCTTTCCAGGGTGTTGCGCCCTCCTGGTGGTGGTTCCAATATTTCACTTGGTACAGATGAGGAGAAGCCTCCCATCCGGAAAAACAAGATGGCCTCCAGTGTTTTCGCTGAGCCAGAGGACCCCTACGCTAATCGAAGGAACAACCCACCAGGTACAAGCTATTTCATCTCCAAACATTTGTTGTTTTAGTGTGAAAGATTATAACTCAGTTTCTCAAATCGATGGGAGATACAAGTTTATTACTTGAGGTTTTTGACCTGCTGCATGACAAAACTGATTCTCTGCCTCCCAGGCGACTCAAAACCTCAGACAGCTGTGAATACATATGAATAACATTTTTTGTCTCCAGTGGTGCTACTTGACTTACTGTATGGGTTTAGGTGCCCAAATGATGAATTGATCTCCCTCTTAGGCTGTCATTAGATTTTCGATCACTGGTGTTTCTCCACTAATCAGGATATTTTCAAGCCTACAGAGATCTGAAATATTCATGTAGAATTGTGCTCCCCCGAGTCCTTGTTACATCACATGGTTTATTTTAGAATTTTAAGAGTGTAAGAGGAATAATAAGAGGCTAAGAAACCAAATTCACTGTTTTATGGCCTTCTACTATGGCTGGTCATTCTTGCTTGGCGGTGGGTTTTCTAGTACCTCTCCAAATATAGAAGGATACACAGCAAAATGTCACACTAAAAGAGGAAATGAAACAAAAGTAAAAGTGATGTTAGATGTACATTTTTAGTGAAGTAGTTCTCAGTTTTCTAGACACATTTTTCAAAGCTCTGCACCACACACAGACAAAGACAAACAAATTAGCCATTTCAGGCATCATGATATACAGGTCAGGTAATGAAAAGCTATAATCCATTTAAGTTTTATGGTACTGTACTGTGCATTATATTGTCTAACTTAGGTTTGGTCACAGACTTGGTTGAGTGCTAAGATGGATCAGTAATTCCTTTTATTTTCTGTGGTGAAGGGCTTATTTTGACGTTTAAATTTGCAGTATAAATAATGTATATACATTTAATGTATTTTCTATATGCAATGAATGAAGTATGTTTTCATTAGTGCATAATCACCTGAAAATAATAATAGCTGTGATTTTGTTACCTTAAAATGAGTTGAACAGAGGTGCAGGTCCTCTCCCACACACTGGTCCCTTAAGTGGACAAATTTCATTGGCTGATAGGCTACAGCCATCTTTGTTGCACACTGTTAGATCACAACACTGAAACCAGTGTACTAGGCTTGTGCCGATTGGCGATCCGATCGTATAATGGCGATTAAAGGGATGAACGACGATTGTTTTATTCACTTGGCGATGCTACCAGAGGTTGTGGCAAATGTGCAGATAAGAGAGAGGGAGAGTGTGTGTGCGCGCACAAATGACGATAGAGCTTACTGCGGCTATAATTAATTGATTAACAAGAACAAAGTACCAATTCAGACACTTCTGATCCTTCATGCAGTTAGGAGAGTAACTTGTGGCTCTACCGTACAACATGATGTCTGCTACCAGTTTTGCGTGGAAATACTTCATAATCCTTCAAAATATTAAATGATGAGTATGCGAAGTGTGCGCCGCGCTGTGTAAAGGAGGGATCAAACGCACCGAACTGAGGTTCAATGAGAACTGTGATGACACATTCAAATCTCAGACTAAACACTAAGTGAAAGCTCAAATTAGCGTTGGGCAATTAGACAATCCGTCGTCAATTGCTTTTTTTGGACGATTTTTATGGCGATGTTTGTCATTTTATTTTGCTAATGTAATAGTCTACAGAGTGACAGCCCCTGCTCTGCACTGCACTCTCATCCAGCGGCGCAGTTCACACCCACTCAGCCGACCATGAGCGTGCTAAGCTGGGTGAGGAGAGAGAGGAAAACAGCCTTCAGAGTCCGACTTTTTACACTCTTTTCATGCGGTAAAGTCAGGATTTATTTTGACCAAACTAGAGTTGGTGATTGTTGGAAGAGTGGACAGACTAACAAAGACAGTTTTGGTGAGTTTTACATGTATTTTCTGTCAAGTTTGAATTAAGTGTGTTCTCCGAGGAGTTAACAAGCCAATTAAGCTCGTCTTAGTTCCGTAAAAGAGTGAAACTTGAATTCAGAAGGTCTGCGGTCGTATTTCTCCATTTAAAATGGGAAATAAGTGTTAGAACATGCAATTTCTAGACACTTTGTGAGCTTGCTTTGTCAATTGGACGTAGTGAACATATGCAGCATGCGTAAAATAATGAATTCGCCGCTGCACATCTCCCAGCTGAGACTGGAGAGGACGGGAGGAGGTGGGAGGGGGGACGATGACATCGTCAATCGCTGATAGATGGGCTGACGATGATCGTTTGGAAAATTTGAACATATCCCAACTCTACAGTGTACCACAGTGCTAAAATGTTTCTTTTAATATTCATGAAGTGGTTGGAAAATTAGGTGTTTTTTTGTCTCCTGACTACATCACATTACAGTGATTGAAGTGTGTTGCACTAATGTGAAGGTGGAAAAAACATATTTTTAAAGATAGAGAAACAGCAGTGTTAGCAGCTGTTAAAAGTTTTTATGTGTCATTTGTGGAAATTACCTAAATTCCACTGGTTTGGTGTAACTGTCAAACCTCCACAGCAGGTGTGGGAGAGTGGCGGGAGAGTAGCTATTACTACATCTGGCTTTCCCAGGATCTCATGAAAGGAGGGGTGGACTGTAACTTCCCTGTAGCCTTTCTGTCATTGGCATGTCCAAAGTTGGATGACATTGTGACGACATCGGGCTGGATTCTATATCACTAAGGCAGGGGTTTATCAATCAGTAAGCCTATATCAGGGAGTTGAGTTGACATCCAAATGGTAAGCTAATTGAGAGATGTTTGCGATGGCAAGACATCTTTCCTATGTCATTTTTATCTCTGTCAGGTGTAAACCTGGAGAATATCACATGATCGCTTGCGTGTGTGCGTGACTGACGTACCTGGAGCTTGTCTGCAGCTAATCTTGCATGCAACTTGACCCATCAGCCTAACTTTTTATGCACATACATGACTGCATGCTAAAGGGCCTCTGTGAATCACAATTTTTGAAAAGAATTGTAAAAAACAAAAACAAAAAAAAAAAAACTTTTTTCTTCCTCCACACCAGCGACAGCTGTGGCCACAGGCATTATGTTTGTGAGTCATCCCATTCTTGTGAGCATGATATATCAGGAATGCCTTGAAGGAATTTCTTCAAACTTGACACAGATGTTTACTTGGACTCATGGACAAACTGACTAGATTTTTATGGCTAAAGCTCAAAGGTCATTGTGATGTCACGTCCATCCCACTCGCCTGAATGCAGCATCATTCATTGTATCAGATACTATTTAGTGAATACCACACACTGTTGATCATGTGTACTCACTCAGACTTTCACTTTGTAAGATTTATAAAAGCAAACAACACAGACATATGAAAATATATAGCTCAATATAAAAAACAGGCAGAGGATGCAAGAGGCACATACCAGATACATCAAGGTCAATGTGTTTAGACACTTGAGACTTTTGGACAGAAAATCTAATTTTTTCAAGTTACATAAAACTGTATTCCCACTCGTATACCAGCTGATAGCATTTTTAACTTGTTCTGAGGACAATGGCTTGCTTTTCTAAAATACGTAGTGACATTTAGCCTGTAAATTGGGGATTGAAAAGCAAAGCAAAACAGCTTTTAACAACAGATTTACAGGGGAAAAGCCTACACAGCAGCATGACTGCATATTTTTCCTAGAAATTAACATCAGTGTGAACAGAGTTATTGTAAGAATGACATTCAGTATGAAAGTGAAAATTCCAAAATCTGAAATTTCCCCTTGGCACAATAGGAAACAAGTAGGAAATGTGTAGGAGTAGCTTGCTTACATAGAAAAAATAAGCATATTATGATGATAAGGTCAGACCATTATGTCGGTGGACTGCAACTGTCAGGGTTTTCCCCCCTCGTTGGACCTCCATTTCCCCTTATTTACTTCCACTTCCAATGCTAGGACTAAGGCACGAGAGAAGATCCCCTATTGTGTTTAAATCGTTTCTGGGAAATTCCACACTCTTTGTGAACTCTCATATGGTTTAGCATTTGATCCTATTTGGAGGAAAGTTGAGTGGTCATTATGCTTGTCATGTTTATTCTCAGTTAGAAGATTGGAGCCAGTTATAGCAAAAGCAGGCCTATCTCCTGTGATAGAGATCAAGCTTAAATGTTGCATAATTATCTTTCTATTTGCTGTTACCATGCAATGGGTCATGAGTGTGCATCTGAGCAACAGGGCTGGAGCTACTGTCTGTTTTGAGCACAGGTAATCAAGCCTACTACTAGAGCCATCATTTAATTTTATTTTTAATTTACGTATATTTACTAATGTAGCAGACATCACAGATTTTCTTTGATGAAGTCCCAATATGGTTCCATGGTGTTATGTTTTTTTTGTGAAGAGGGAAACATGGAGAATCTATGGTGTGTGGCAGGATGGTTAAGCCTGTTTGACAGTGAGATATTTCTCCGTTGTACAATTCCAAGGTCCCTTTCCCTGAGAGCAGGTTTCAGTCTATAATCCTCAAGATACTGCTGTTCAGTCTCATGTGGTACTGATGAGGCTTTCAAACAATCCCTATTGTTAGACATGCTAGCATTGCCAAGGGATGATAATACCTCAACAACTATTTGGTGGATTGCCATGAAATTTTTTACAGGTTTCCATAGTGCCCAGAGGATGGATGCTAATGACTTCTGGTTTCTCTGGCACCATGATGAGGTAGTTTTGAGTGAAAAGTCTCGACAGCTATACACACATCCATACACACTAATATCCCCCATCAGGATCTATTTTAGTCACTTAAGTAGATCTACAACAATTAATCAGTTATTAATCGATTATTAAATTAATCCAACTAGTTTGATTATTGATTAATTGTATTTTTTTTTAAGAAAAAACTTAATTGTGATTACCCCCTTCCACTATGTTTCATGAAAACTGGGCCAGTAGTGTTTTCTGTAATCCCACTGGCAAACGAACAAATTAACGACACAGAAAACAGAACCTCTGACAGAGGGAGTAATAATTAGGGGTGTCAAAATTAATCGTTTTTAAGATGCATCGCGATTCGGACGTGGACGATTCTGCATCGATGCAGTGATAGGACATAATCGATTATAGCAGAGAGACGTTCCTTCTTAATTTTCCGGCAGCGGCTTGACAATAAAGTTCTAAAATTCAAAATAACTTCCTGCTCGCAACGAGCGCCGTATCAACCAGCGTCGTAGCAACGTTAGACTGCTAGACTGCAGAAGTGTTTGTTTTGTTTTTGAGCACTGTCAGGAGGTGCTCTGCCTTAAGTTGAGTTAAGTTAAATGGAATTAAAAAAAAGGCATAGATGAGAGGAGGACTGCTGATGGATAAGCTCCACCTGAAAAAACGACCCGCAGCAGAGAGAGGGAGAGAGAGAGAGCATGTGATTACGGACAGATGTGCCGACCTGATATAAAACTTTTTATGATCATGAAACATAATATTACTGAACACTTCTGTGGAGTTTGTTTTTTTTTTTGCTCCAAGTCCGATTTGTTTTTAAATACTTAATTACTCCCCGCCGATTATTCATAACTACAAAGGAGGAGAGAGAGAGCAGGGAGGAGGGAGAGGGAGCGTGTGTGAAGTACTGACTGATATAAAACTTTTTTGATGATAAATCCTGATGTTACTGAACAGTTCCCTGACTAAAATATCTGTCTCAGTAAAAGACAGACAGCCGCTCGTCTCCTCCATGAAACGTTTGTCACTGCGCTGCATTATTATAAATCATTGAACTGTCCAGACGCTGTCTCTCCCTCTTTATCTCCTCAGTGTGTGTCCGTGTGCAGTTTGCTGTCTGCTGTGGTCTAAAACATCCTCACTGATGTTAACTAGATGACACCGATGTAAATTATGCTGCTTTCTTAATACAAAAACATGAATATCGCGCACAGTTTAGTCTGTTTAGTGAAAAAAAGTTGAGGATTTTTTTTCTTTCAGAGAACAATATTTTATTAAAGAAATAAACTATAATTAATAGTAATACTAAATAAATAAACAGATGCATATAAATAGCGACATTTTCCTATAATACTACTGGTTTTGTGGTGATGGAATGTTAAATCTGAAGCCTGCAGTGCGTTTTGGCATTGAAGACTTTTATGTGATGTTCTAAAGTACTTTAGGAACAATAAAAAGGGAGTTCATATTTATCTGACTGCTTGTATTCACTGATAAAAAAAAGTCGTGATGCATCGTGGAATCGAATCGAATCGAATCGTTGACTGGATAATCGTAATCGAATCGAATCGTGAGACCAGTGAAGATGCGCAGCCCTAGTAATAATATTGTATTCACCAAAGCAATTGTTGAGGTCTGGGAGTGCAGCAATACCACACTCACAAAAATAAATAAGTAAGGTGAAGCAAGGAAATTGAGCGGTCAATCATACCAGGATACCAGGTTATTCAAATTTATTCAGGAGGAGAAAATGCAATGTTGAAAGGATTGGACATTGTCTATGTCACCATGACATTTTTCTCTTTCTAGAAATATGTAAAAATGATGAGACTTTGTCTTTTCACCTCCTGTTTGAAGGCCTCTCTATCTGAGCCATTATTATGTCTTGTTGCTCTTTCAGGTGGGAAGCCCACAGGAGTGCTGTGTGGTGAGCCATCAGCCCCCCTGAGGAGAGGAGGGAACCCCACCACCAACCACTCCGCAGACGCCCCGGCCACAGTAAGATCATGTCTCAGATCATGAGTTATGGTGGGAAGAAATGAAGTGAAACTCGAGAGCAGACAAACATATAGGGAAGCAACTGAAGCTCAAATGATTCAAAAGTGTTTATTTTCTCTTCATCTTCCTTTAAAGCTGCTGTAGATAGGAAGCCTAAAAATGGTTGATCATTCAGTCTCATCTGAGTTAGGTTTCGTTTCTCCATCCTGAGCTCCTCCTACCAGACGAGCAGCACGCACTTCATGTGTGCATGCAAGTTTACCGAGGCAATCGTGAGCGAGTACGGACCAACTGACATCAACTGTGTGTAATAAAGCAGACACCTGACAGTACAAAACAGCGACAGAGGAGAGAAACTACACTTCAAAACACAAAGATTCAGTGTGAAGCTACAGAAGTACTTAAAACTAAACATAAAGAGACTTTTAAAAATGGCTTTGTCTCTGCTCTCCTGGGGCCTCATTTATAAAACTGTGCGTAGGATTCACCTTAAAAGATGGCGTACGCATGAAACACAGAAAGTGCTTACGCACAAAAATATTCGGATTTATAAAACAGGGCGTAGGCACGTTCTACGCCGGTTTTCCTTTATAAATCACAATCAACTTGAAATGTGGCGAACCTTTTGCGGATGTCAGGTAACGCCCATA
>JAJHUR010138630.1:0-10621 GCA_027495735.1 Lutjanus campechanus
GGTCACCATTCACTGCCATTGTACTGGATGAGGCTGCTACCCTGTTTCTCCTAAAACTCCAGGATTGTTTTGTGAACTGAAGATCTTCACCCATCATCACATCGGCATAGAGGTGAGTACATACTGAGTGGCTTAATCTAACAAGGTGGAATATCGCTTTAAAATAATAATAATGCATGAGTTGCTGCCATGTGATTGGTGGATTAGATATTTGCGTTAACAACCAGTTGAACAGGTGTACCTAATGAAGTGGCCGGTGAGTGTATGTATACGTACAAAGTCACCAAAGGACATACAAAACATATAGTGTACATAATATATAACATTCTAAGCAGGTAAACAAGCAATAAATACATAACACAACCAAGAAATGAAGATAACCACAGATAGTTATAACAAAGCACCAACCTTTTCTAGAATCTTTGACCAGCAAATAATATTGTGTGTCTTAGCATAAAGTATTTTTGCTGTAGAAAGCTCTAGCTGTACAATTTCTCCATAAGAAGAGAGCCATTCCCTCACTGACAGCGCACGTGGTGATTTCCAGTGTCAAACTACCATTCTTTTAGCAGCTGTTAGACCAGCTATCATTTATATTTAGCTGTAAAGAAGAAGTGTCATTGAGTAATAGCACTGTCAGGGATGGCTTTTCCAGTGATATCAGACATAGTGCTTGGAATGTTTTACAAAATTAACCTTTGGGTACTGTCAAATCATATGAAGAAAAGTGCCAATGGTACTGAGTGGGCAAAAGTTGTTACGTGGCAGTTCACGGTGGACCCCAGAATGCAGAGGCAGAGACAAAAACATCTTTAAAATGTTTATTGAAACCCCACTGGGCAAAAACAAAACACAAAGCGCGTGGCGTGGCTGGCTGGCTGTGCTGGCTGGAGTAGAGCACGAGGAAACGCTGAATTGCAGGAGCAGTATCCAGAAGAGGCAGGGAGACACACCGGTAACTGGGCACAAAAACATAGAATCTTAGAGGCCACGAAAAAGATGCAAAAACACAAAAAGGTCACGAGAGATCACTGGAGCCGTACAATACCGGACAAGACGGGATAATCTGGCACTGGAGTGGAGGTCAGAGCAGGCATTTATGGCACGGGTGATTAGTGGGATGAGAATCAGGTGCGTCTCGTTGCGAGCAGCCAACCAGCCCCGCCCTCCGCCGCTCACACACTGCCAGGAGAGAAAAGAGAAACAAAAAGGGACGGGGGGAAAAGCAGAAACATAAAACAAACCACAAAACCAAACACCAAAAAACAGGATCATGACAAAAGTCACAATACGGATTACTTCTAAGTTTCATGTGTTATAATCTTCGAGGTGTGACATAATATCTATAAATAACATTATAATGACTCATTTGATGTGTTGTGTTGATGTGTTTTTTTAAATTTTTAAAGTTTTTTTTTTTTAATTCGAAAACTACATTTTTATTATAGTGATGTGAAAGTAGTTGATTCACATGTGCAGGCCTGAATTATTATTATACTTTACATACTGTGGGCTCTGTATAATTTCCCACATCATTCAGATGACACAGTTTTCTGCATCATTTCTAAACTTAATTTAGCTTGTAACTGTATTTTTATTATTTGTTTTTCTGCACTGCAACAGGAAAATGTACATATAACCATGTAGTGCTTTCACACAGAGAGAAAAAGGTCATTTTCACAGACTTGGACTGCAAGTAACAATTATTTTCATTTAATTTTCATTTCATTAATTTTCACAATGAATCCATATATTATTTAGTCTATTAGATGTAAAAAATGCTCATCACAATTTTCTTGAGGCATGACATCTTCAAATTGGTTCTTATGTGCAACCTTCAGTCCAAAGGGCTGACAATACACAACACAGTTACACTTGTGGATCGTCTTTTGTGGGGTGACTTCAATTACCATAAATAATTAAAGGAAAAAATATAGTCCTGTTACAATAGTAAAATAATTAGAGTTAATTTTTTAATTGAGTTATTTTACTAATGTATTAATATTGAACTATTAACATAAATTAGGATACATACACTAACAGTAAATCCACCTTTTCTCATATTTTACCACATTTTTAAATAAACACTTCTTCCAAATTAACATTTATTCCTGAAAATTATGCTTGAATGACACTGTAATTGTAATTCACTGTAATTTGTGAGACCTCTGCCCTCTTTGTGACGACTGAGTTTCAGTCGACAGCTGAGATGGGACATGAGGACAGGTCTGATGGTCTGGTCTCTGAGCCCATATATGAGAGAACTCAGACATCTGGGGAGGATAAAAATAAACACATAAAAAATACTCTTGATACGTACCATTACTAATGTTTGTAATATTGTTGAAAGTGATACAACAATAGAGGTGTTCATGGTTGAGGAGAGAGTGAGGCCCAGCTGCACCAGATGTAGCAGCAGTGTGTTTCGAGCCTTATGAGCTGAAGCTTTGTCTGTGGAGGCTGATCTGGCTGCTACCATCACACCAATATAGGAGCAAATGACCACCACACCAGCTGATAGAAACACAAAACAAGTGTAGGCTTTGTCATAATGATCAGACACTGGGCCAGGTGGCATGGCCATGATAGAGCAAAAATCTGTCATCTGCAGGCTCTGCAGGTCTTCAAATGGAAAATCTAACAGCAAAACAACTCGAATGAGGACATTTAGTGAATTGAAGGCCCAAACCACAATGATAGCCACTGCTGTGTTTCTGATGGTGATGATGGCAGCGTGCCTCAGTGGGTAGCACACAGCTACATATCTCTCCAGAGACATCACCACCAGTGTGAGAGGAGAGATTTCATTTGTTAGGATGGAGAGCATGGTGAGAAAACCGCACACAGGATATGTCAGCTTTATTCTACAAGTAGCCAATATGTACATTAACTGACTGAGTGCCAGCAGCAGAGTGTCTGCAAAAAGGAGGTTAAACAGAAGAATATAACGGGAGGTCTCACAAAACACAGATTTACTCCTCAGGGTGAATAACATGGTGACATTAATGAAGAGGAACACAAAGCATGGCATTCCAATCAGTGTGGAAAACAAGACTCTTTCCAGAAGTCCTCGATACTGCTGTTCAGTAGCAGTAATGAGCATCTGAGACTGATTTACATACAACATCTTAGAAAAATTAAAAATAATAAATATTACCTTGCTTTTGTTACTGAAGCACAGTTTGCGTTCCTAGAATAGAGGACATCTTTATAGTACACATACCTGTTATGGTCACATGCAAAACACAAAATCATCCACATACATTTTCTCTGTGCAGACAGTTAGCAGTGTAGAGGCCTGGCTTGTTTCCATGTAGGCAGAGCTGATCTGCAGGGTTTGTCTGCTCTTGCATGTCATTTATGAGCTCTCTCTTCACACCTACCTGTGTGTTATGTTCACATGATTTCCAAAAAAGGTGATGTAGTCTCTCATTCTCCACATCCTCAATAATCTGATTCACGTCATCATATTCATGATAAACAGCACATACCCAATTTACCATAATCATAAGAACTGCAATTAGGAAGAGGGATGGGAAGAGTACTGGAATTTTTAAGTAAAAGTTGTTTCTTTATAGAAAATTTATTTACATACTGGCTTTCAGCACTCTTAGCGATTTAAAGGGGACCTGTCATGTTCATTTTAAGCTGTACCTTTTATTCTACAGCTCAACTTGTGTAGTTTTGCATGATCCATAGTTCCTTACTTAGTCTTTTACTGGCTCATTTCAGCCACACCATTTTGAGCTGTCCTGTTGATGAACTGTCTCTCCTTCTTCATCTCCACAGTGTGTATCTGTGTTAAGTTTGCCATCTGCAGTGGTCTAAAAGGTCC
This sequence comes from Lutjanus campechanus, assembly GCA_027495735.1. Lineage (NCBI taxonomy): Eukaryota > Metazoa > Chordata > Actinopteri > Lutjaniformes > Lutjanidae > Lutjanus > Lutjanus campechanus. Next base: position 3,836 of record JAJHUR010138630.1, read on the forward strand.
TCACTGATGTAAACTGAGTGAAACTGATGCAGATTATCCTGCTGCCTTAATTCAAAAACATGAATACCGCACACTGTTTAGTCATTATATAGACAGAGCTGTAAAAAGGTAAAACAAGATTTTTCCCCTCAGAGGACAATATTTTTATTAAAGAAGTAAACTACTATCAATAATAATAGTGAAGAATCAAATAGATACATATGAAGGACAACCTTTTTCTAAAGTCAAAGTCAAAGTGCCTTTATTTGTCTCCCATGGGAGAAATTTATCTTGGATAGAGGGGTCTGCTGCAAACTGGACATTCCACACAAATACTACTGGTTCTGTGGTGTTGAACATTAAATCTGAAGCCGGCAGTGTGTCATAGAGGCGTCAATTAAGGCGTGAATTTCAGCTTTTAGTGCATTTTGGCCTACAGGCTATGGTTTACATTAAAGCTGACTTACAATTCGGACTTTTCTTTTTTGGGGGTGAGAGATTTGAGATGAGCAGGATGAAATCTGAGTCGAGCATGGAGCAATAGTGAGTGAAGCGGCCTGGTGTGGCTCTGAGCGGGGGAGCCGGGGTGTGGGGAAATTTTCACCACTCCAGGCAATCAAGAGGCTGTGATTGCACATGTAGGCGAGGGGTGGGGGTGTGTAGGTAGGTAGTGGACTTATTTTGACATAAGGAAAGAATAGAGAATATGCCAAACAACGCCACCTGGGGAATTTCACCTCCGGAAATACTTAAAGACCTTGAATATGGTACTGTATATAGGGTAGATGTAAGGCCCACAGGTTCGTTACTGATAAAGAGGCCAAGACGTGTAATCACAATTAAAACAGACATTTATTGATAATAAGCAAAGTAATCAAAGCAAATAGCAGGGGCTGGAGCTGCTGAAAAAGAAGATTTTTAATAATCAAGAGAACCAAAAATAACGGTAGATAAAATTACTTTATTACAATATGTTTAAAAAGGCCTTGATATAAATTCTAAAAGTGAACAATACAATAGTTAAAAACTCAGCCCAACCCAAGTAAAACTAAACTGAGCTGAGGCCACTTGGGAGAGGCAGACTATTCAGGAGTGCCTACGGGTGCTACCACTATCCACCACAAGTGGGCACAGCAAACACAGCAATCCTTATACACAAAAATGGCGCAGTCTGTGGTGTCCCAGTGCAACTACTCACACACAAACGTGAAGGGACCTCACCACGGGTGCCTTGCCTCTCACCAGTATGGCTCTCCGCTCCTGAAATAAAGAAAACTCACAGAAAATAATTAAGAAAACAACAAACAAATGTGTATCCAAATAGTATCCCGGTTGGCTGAACAAATACAAAATAACTCTAAACCAACTATACACTACAAGCTACTGTAACAAAATGATAAGCAAAACTGGGAAAAACTAAATCACAAATCAATAATTAATAACTGAAGCAACAAGTAACCGAAGAACAAAGCAGAACAAAGGGCAAAGCAAAACAAAAAAGAACACAGTAGGCAAAACAAAGCAAACCAAAGGGCAAAGCAGCAGTGGTAAAAAGGGGCAGGAGGACCTGAAACATGGGCAGAAAACACAATTAGCCAGGCTCACCACACTTCATATTAAAACTTATAAACCACTTTACTCATCACCTCAAGGTCTGGGCTTTAATGGATACACAGCAGGGCAGGAGGGAAGTCAACCCGGTACCTAGCCAGCCAACACATTATACATGCTAAACAACTAGAATACAGGTACAATTGTACACAAAAAAGGCGACTTTTGGCACATACCTGGTGCGAGCAAACATTAGCAGCCACAGCAGGGACAGGGCATGAGGCAGGAAGGGGAGAACAAAGGCCTGCAGGTGCTCTATAGTCCAGCTGGAAGGCTGGCTAGTGGTCTGAAGGCAGGGCAAACTGAGGGGGCTGCTCTTGAGGACAGCCTACAGGCTGGGCAGGGGCTGAGCTGGGGACCTCAGGCAGATGGCCCCAGGGCAAGGCAGAGGTGGAGTTGGATATGTCAGGCAGACGGCCTGAGGGCAAGGCAGAGGTGGAGCTGGAGAGCTCATGTGAACGGCCACAGAGCAGAGCAGAGGCGGAGCTGGAGACCTTGAGTGGACAGCCAGAGGGCAGAGTAGAGGCAGACCTGCAGACTGGAGTCAAACCCAGGGGAACAGATCAGATGGCAGGACCCCTCGGGCTGCCCATGGTGAAGACAAAGATGGCAGGACCCCACAGCCAAGACAGCGAGAATCCTCTGGCAGCCAAGGGCAAAGACGGAAGGATACCACTGGCTGCTGGCGAAGGGAGGACCGCTTTGGTGGCCGGCAAAGGCAAAGGTGGGACCCCACTGGCAGCCGGCGAAGGTGAGACCCCTTGAGTAGAATTGAGTAGGAGGCCGCTGGCACTAGAAAGCTAGGCTGCATGTTGGGGCCAGCTGCAAGGCAGGTCTCTGGTGTCTGAAGAACCAGGCAGGAGACTGTTGACAGGACTGCCAGGCTGGAGGCCGGAACTGGTGGTGGCTGCGGCCCAGGCGGAACAGGAACTGATGATGGTGGCAGCCCAGGTGGGACAGAAACCGATGATGGTGGCAGCCCAGATGGGACAGGAACTGGCAGCAGTGGCAGCCCCGCCGGGATAGGAGATGCCAGTGGCTCTGCCAGGACAGGAACTGGCGATGGCGCCGCTAGGACAGGAAGCAGTGGCGGCAGCCCCACCGGGACAGGAACTGGCTGCGGTGCCACAGGGGCTGAAGATGGCAGCAGCCCCACCGGGCCTGAACATGGTGGTGACCGCAACCCAGCCGGAACAGGAAATGGCTGCAGCAGCAGCCCTGCAAAACAGGAGACTGGGGTGCCACAAGGACTGAAGATGGCAGCAGCCCCACTGGGACTTAAGGTGGCAGTGGCTGCAACCCAGCTGGAACAGGAAATGGCAGAAGCTGTAGCCCAGCTGAAACTGAAGATGGCAGTGGCTGTGGCCCCATAAAGACTGGAGATGGCGGCTTCAGCTCCACCATGACTGGAGATGGAGATAGTGGCCCCACCAGGACTGGAGATGGAGAAGGTGGCTCCACCACAAGCAGGGATGCGGGTGGCGGCCCCATCACAGCTGGAGAAGCAGATGGCAGGAGGCTAGCAAGCTGATGAGTAGCCTTTTCTGGATGTGGAGTTGGCCGGAGGCTACCAGACCGAAGGCTAGTCTTTTCTTGACCTGGCAGGAGGCTAGCAAGCAGGTGACTAGCCTTTTCTGAAGCTGGAGTTGGCAGGAGGCTAGCAGGCAGAGACGTACGCTGGGCCAAGATCATGGTTAGCTGCTGAACCTGTTAGCACCTCTAGCGTCTGCTTGTGGGTGGCTATCAGAGTTACATGCTGCTGGAGAATGTTCTCCATCCTCTCCACATAGTTCTGCTCTGAGAATGTGTGCACTGGGTCCATTTCTGGCCAGATTGTACTGTAAATGGTGTGTGTGTGACCCAACTGCAGCATACTAGCACCAAGTAGCGTTTGGTAACGATCTTTATTTATACACAGGAAAAGCAGGAACTTCAGCAGATGAAGAAACACAGGAGGCAGTTCATTCTTCTTTCTCAGAGCCCACACCCAGTCTCTGGAGGTAAGGCTCAGGGATTGGGTTGAGCTGAACCCAGAAGCGGGACTGAGAATGGGAACGTGAGTCCTCGGACCCGGGCAGCTCAATTCGTAAATGGGATGAGGTATCAAAGAGGGGCTTACAGGGGACAGGGTCGACGAGGCATGGTGTCCAGAGCCAGGAGGGCAGGCCGAAGAAGCAGCAGAACCGATGAGGGATGAGCAGACGGTGAGTCGAGACCAGGCACAGAAGTCGTGACCAGGTGAGCAGACAGGAAGGGCAGACCAGCTGACAGGGGACGAGCAGGAGGCAAGTAGAAGCCAGGCGAGAGATCGAGGAGCCGGCTGCATGTGGTGTCTCCCACAGATGGAGCAGAGGGAAACACTCACGCTGAAGCGTTGTTGCAGGGAAACACTACATAACCACGGGCAGACAGAAGCCAGGCAGATAAGGCAGGTAAGGAATGCTAAAAGAATTCTTTCAAAAACTTGTTTAAAACTAAAAATGACTCCAAAGCATACTTGACCACACTGAGAGAACATTTGATGTCTTTCCCTATTTATCTTAGAGACCATCCAGCATCATGAAGTGCTTTAATGTGGACTCTTTCATTTTCTGTGAGCTCTCGATGTTTTACCATTTTGAACAGGAATGAGGAATTTCAAACAGAATTCACCTTTTTAAACCCAAATTTGAGCCAGCTCACTGGGCTTCTCTTCTCTCAAGCATAACATTCAACCACTAAAACTCATTTTTCTGTTCAGGAAAAGTAAATAAGTAAATAACTATAATTTGCTTTACTACTTTTCTGTTTTTGGTTGTTTTTTTTGGTCAAAGGGTAAATTTGAAAATTCATGATAATAATAATTATATTTTAGCATTAAAAATATCATTTTGGTTAAAGAGCTTCTACATACTGGTGTATTAACCATTACAGAAACATAAAAAAGGATTTTGGTAATTACCAATGCTGTTATGTTAGAGCAGCTGTGGCATAAACTTTAAATTGGGTGGTGGTCTAATAAATTTGTTAAGCGCTGTATATAGAATGGGGGCATGGCAGTATGCAGGTTGCAGACGGTAGGCTCGGGCCTGTCAGTTCAGAATTCAGATTCAGATTCTAATTCACTAAAATACACATGGTGGCAAGAACAAACTTGACCGGTGCACACATTTCATGAATCAAACAGTAACTTTGTGTGGGAACTTTTTTTGTGTGCACACATTAAGAACATATCTACGCATGTTAATGAATGAAGCCCATTGAGTTTTGCTCCAGATATTCCCAATATTTATCTCTGATAATTATGATGAATCATTCTATGTAATTTGCGAAACCTCAGCCCTCGTGTCGATTGACTTTCAGTCGACAGCAGAGATGGGACATGAGGACAGGTCTGATGGTCTGGTCTCTGAGCCCATAGATGAGAGAACTCAGACATCTGGGGAGGATAAAAATAAACACATAGAAAATACTTTTGATGCGTGCAATTACTAATTTTTGTAGGGTTGTTGAGAGTGATACAACAATAGAGGCGTACATAGTTGAGGAAAGACTGAGGCCCAGCTGCACCAGATGTAGCAGCAGTGTGTTTCGAGCCTTACGAGCTGAAGCTTTGTCTGTGGAGGCTGATCTGGCTGCTACCATCACACCAATATAGGAGCAACTGACCACCACACATGCTGAAACAAACACAAAACAAGTGTAGGCTTTGTCATAATGATCAGACACTGGGCTAAGCAACATGCTGACGGTAGAGCAAACATCTGTCATCTGCAGGCTCTCCAGGTCTTCAAATGGAAAATCTAACAGCAAAACAACTCGAATGAAGACATTTAGTAAACTGAAGGCCCAAACCACAATGATAGCCACTGCTGTGTTTCTGATGGTGATGATGGCAGCGTGCCTCAGTGGGTAGCACACAGCTACATATCTCTCCAGAGACATCACCACCAGTGTGAGAGGGGAGATTTCACTTGTGACATTGGTGAGCATGGTGAGAAAACCACACACAGGATATGTCAGCTTCATTCTACAAGTAGCCAATATGTACAGTAACTGACTGAGTGCCAGCAGCAGAGTGTCTGCAAAAAGGAGGTTAAACAGAAGAATATAACGAGAGGTCTCACAAAACACAGATTTACTCCTCAAGGTGAATAACATGGTGACATTAATGAAGAGGAACAGACAGCATGGCATTCCAATCAGTGTGGAAAACAACACTCTTTCCAGAAATCCTCGATAATGCTGTTCAGTAGCGGTAATGAGAATCTGCGACTGATTTACATACAACATTGTTATTGTGCACATACCTGTTATGGTCACATGCAAAACACAAAATCATCCACATACATTTTCTCTGTGCAGACAGTTAGCAGTATAGAGGCCTGGCTTGTTTTCATGTAGGCAGAGCTGGTCTGCAGGGTTTGTCTGCTCTCACATGCTGTTAACAAAGGTGGACCCCTCTAGAGACTGGCAGGGAAGATGGGGGATGTGGACAAAGGGGAAATCCCATTGGACACCAGCAGTGAAGATGAAACCCCTTTGAAGGTCAGCAACAAAGGCAAAATTGCTCTGGAGGCTGGCGACACACCTGGAGCACAGGAAAGGCAGATGGCATCGGCAGATCAAGCTTCAGGTGGGGACAGGCTACTGTACAAGCTTCTGGAGTCTGGAGAACAGGACTGGTGACAGGCGTCCGGAGAGCACAATGAGAGTCCTGCAGTAAAAGTGCAGAACTGGAGTCCGGCAGCAGGGGAGCTGACCAGGAGGCTGGTGTCCAAAAAATACAAATGCGTACAGAGAGTGTCAACCAAATTTTAAAAATGATTTTACTGTATGTCATGTGTTAAATTGTTGATTGTTAATGTTGTTTAATTTTTAAAATATAGTGTTTTATAATATACATTTAAAAACTACATTTTTATTATAGTGATGTGAAAGTAGTTGATTCACATGTGCAGGCCTGAATGATTATTATACTTTACATAGTGTGGGCTCTCTGTATAATTTCCCACATCATTCAGATGACACAGTTTTCTCTTTGCCCAACATGTCCACTGCATCATTTCTAAACTTAATTTAGCTTGTAACTGTATTTTTATTATTTGTTTTTCTGCACTGCAACAGCAAAATGTACATATAACCATGTAGTGCTTTCACACAGAGAGAAAAAGGTCATTTTCATCACAGACTGTAACTAATAACTGTTTTCATTAT
>JAJHUR010138631.1:0-12815 GCA_027495735.1 Lutjanus campechanus
TGTATTAGTTGGTGCGATCGTTGTCCTCCTGTCCTCCTGTCGTCTGTCCTCCTGTCCTCCTGTCCTCCTGTCGTCTGTCCTCCTGTCGTCTGTCCTCCTGTCCTCCTGTCCTCCTGTCGCCTGTCCTCCTGTCGTCTGTCCTCCTGTCGTCTGTCCTCCTGTCCTCCTGTCGTCTGTCCTCCTGTCGTCTGTCCTCCTGTCCTCCTGTCGTCTGTCCTCCTGTCGTCTGTCCTCCTGTCCTCCTGTCATCTGTCCTCCTGTCCTCCTGTCGTCTGTCCTCCTGTCGTCTGTCCTCCTGTCCTCCTGTCGTCTGTCCTCCTGTCGTCTGTCCTCCTGTCCTCCTGTCGTCTGTCCTCCTGTCCTCCTGTCGTCTGTCCTCCTGTCGTCTGTCCTCCTGTTGTCTGTCCTCCTGTCCTCCTGTCCTCCTGTCGTCTGTCCTCCTGTCGTCTGTCCTCCTGTCGTCTGTCCTCCTGTCCTCCTGTCGTCTGTCCTCCTGTCGTCTGTCCTCCTGTTGTCTGTCCTCCTGTCCTCCTGTCGTCTGTCCTCCTGTCCTCCTGTCCTCCTGTCGTCTGTCCTCCTGTCGTCTGTCCTCCTGTCCTCCTGTCGTCTGTCCTCCTGTCCTCCTGTCGTCTGTCCTCCTGTCCTCCTGTCCTCCTGTCGTCTATCCTCCTGTCGTCTGTCCTCCTGTCGTCTGTCCTCCTGTCCTCCTGTCGTCTGTCCTCCTGTCGTCTGTCCTCCTGTCGTCTGTCCTCCTGTCGTCTGTCCTCCTGTCCTCCTGTCGTCTGTCCTCCTGTCGTCTGTCCTCCTGTTGTCTGTCCTCCTGTCCTCCTGTCGTCTGTCCTCCTGGCCTCCTGTCCTCTGTCGTCTGTCCTCCTGTCCTCCTGTCGTCTGTCCTCCTGTCGTCTGTCCTCCTGTCGTCTGTCCTCCTGTCCTCTTGTCGTCTGTCCTCCTGTCCTCCTGTCGTCTGTCCTCCTGTCGTCTATCCTCCTGTCGTCTGTCCTCCTGTCCTCCTGTCGTCTGTCCTCCTGTCCTCCTGTCGTCTGTCCTCCTGTTGTCTGTCCTCCTGTCGTCTGTCCTCCTGTCCTCCTGTCGTCTGTCCTCCTGTCGTCTGTCCTCCTGTCGTCTGTCCTCCTGTCGTCTGTCCTCCTGTCGTCTGTCCTGCAGTCAGCAGGGGACGCAGGTTGTTCCTGTGAAGACAAACGTGGTCAAATGTCACAATGAAACAAAACGGTGACATCATTAAATAAAATCATAACTTCCTGCTGTTGTAGCTGCTGCAGTGAGTCATTCTCTCACTTTTATTCATATGGTATGAAGACAAACAGTGTTCGGACATCAAATAAAATCTGTGTCTTTCTTTCAGTTTGAAATAAAAACATGACGTAAAAACAAAAACAGCCGTTAGTTTCCCTTTTATTATTGTGGAACATAAACATCTGGATTCAGGTTTTATTTGAGTAAATCAAAGGATCTGATTCCACAGGCAGCTGGTGTCTGTTTTACTGAACTAAAGTAAGTATGTGAATATTTACTGAATATTATTTTGTACATAAGACAACATGAAACACAGACACCATGAGAAGTTTTTTCTATGTAAAACAAAGGGTTAGTAGTAATTTTGTAGTAATATTTTTATATTTCTGATAGTTCCTCATGAAATCTAGAGTTTGTCCGTTTTGAAAAGTTCTTGTGTTTAGAAACATAAACACTTGAAACAGAGGGAACCTGTCCTTTAGAATATAAAAGTTCTCATATTAGCAACACGTTGGGAACTTTAACCTTTATTGTCCTTTTCATATTTGTATAAATGATGTCATGAATATCTGTAAATGATCATTGATTATCATTTGTAATCAGTCCTGGTGCTGTATTCTGATTGGACGGTGTGTAACAGTACGCTACGTTTCAGTGTCGTCCTGTTCGGTGCAGCACATTTCATGAGTAGTCAGGTGACCTTTGTCGTCATGGTGATCTTCATCCTGGTTAATGTTGTGAAAATGTCACGTTTGGTTCGGTTTAGGAAAAGATCATAGTTTGGGTTAAAATATGTCACATAACTCAAGTTAAAGTTTCTGCCACTGTGACCAAAACTAAAATGATCTGAATAAAAATGTCCTCATGTTTCTTTCAACTAAGACAGCGAAGTGTTGCCTCTAATCCAGAGGAAGAAGCAGTCATTCCCAAACACTGGCTCATGGACCCACAGGTGGACCGCAGGAGATTTTATTTGGGTCGCCAAATAAATAAAAAGACTATGGAAGAAATTTAGTCGTATCTTAACTATATTCTTGTAATTCAGTCGTCTAAAATGTTCTATATCGTTTTCCTGATGAGAAGAAATGAGACCAAAGAGACGTCCTGTTAAATACATTTATTACTCATTTATATATATATTATATATATGTTTATAATAACATGCATCAAGATCAGAGCTGCAAATATTTTATTGCTGTTGTTGGTGAAAAATATCAATCTGGCAATCACTTTTCAGAATGATGTCAGAAAATAATGAAAATCAATGAATTAATCCTGTTAATTAAAAAATAGGCCCAAACATGTGGAAACAGGTGGAGCACACAGACGTATGTTTTCATATCTTGGACATTTGATCCAAGATGACGTCCTCAAAGACTCAAAGATCTTCAGTTTACTGTCAGAGAGTAAAGAAACCAGAAAATATTCACATTTAAGAAGCTGAAATGAAATAATGAATCCACAGTGATTCAATCTGTGTGAGAAAGAACTGAAACATTCATATCGTCCAAGCTAAATGAAAGAGAAATGTTGCCCCTCCATCGTGTTATCAGCTGAATTCTGACTGGTCTCACAGGATGGTGAGTCAGCAGCGAGCCAGCTTTATCAAGAGTCCAACTTTCTAAGTACTTACAGTAAATCAGACGCTTCAAACTTAAGCCCAAAGAAAAAAATCAGAAACCCGTTCAGGGATCAGCGTTAACTGGAAACTCCCAAACATGAGCAGGAGGAAGAGGAAGAGGCAGCGGCGGAGGCCTCGGGGCTTTCAGCCGGGAAAGTGAAGCCAGATCAGAAATAAGATATCTGTTTAAAGATCTGATTATCTGCTTCAGCTGCACAATATCTGTGTTATGACCTCATCCCAGAATGCAACAGCAGCTCTGCGTGTGTCCAGCAGGAAAAGGATCGTGTTGAGGAAACTGGACCTGAAGTTTGATGAAGGCGGAAATAAGGTGGAAGTCGATTCCAAACAAGCCAATAGTATAATTCTGTTGTCACGGAAACAGCACTTTCCTCCACATATTTCCTGAGCAGGCTAACTGTGAGCGAGCTGACGGAGAGAAGTGACTGAAAGAATGTAAACACAGTTACTGTGAGGGGAAAATCACCGAGCGCAGTGGTGATGTCATCAGATAAAACCAACACAACACTGAATACCAACCAAAAATGGAAAAACCTTTTACTTACTGTGGGGCTGCGAATATTCCTTTATCAGTCCCACAACGGGGACATTTACAGTCCTGTCACAATCCTGTCAATTTAAAAAAGGTCCAAACATGAAAACAGCTGAAGTGCACGTACGTCTGTTTTCACGTTTTGATCAATCTGCCAATAATGTTTCCACTAATCGATTATTGTTTGTTCCATAAAATGTTGAAAAAATGTTGATCAAAGTTCAAGATGTTCAGTCGACCCTCAGAAATCAGAGAATGTGAACAACAACTTCAAACAACTGATCAGTTATCAAAATAGTTGATGATCATTTTAATAGGTGATTAATAATTGATTAATCATTGAAGCTCTACTTCTTATGCTATGTCTAGTATTTATTATTCAAACTGGAAAACATTTATTGAGAAATATGAATACAGAAAAATATTTTTGTGTTTCCTGTTCTGGCAGGTTGACTCGTGCTTCATGAGCAGCGCCGCTCACACGAGGCTGCAGCCACACGAGGCTGCAGCCACACGAGGCTGCAGCCACACGAGGATGCAGCCACACGAGGATGCAGCCACAGCAGCTGATCACCGTGCCTGTGACGGCCCCGGGGCCTCCTGTGTTACAGGTCTTTTGATGGGTGGAGGTGAGGTGCCATTAATTAACCTGTTAATTAGCCTGTTAATTAATGGCACCTGCCCAGTCACAACAGAATAATTACATGAATAATGTAAATATTTGTCTCTGGAATATGACCTGATATCACAGAGAAAAAGTCTAGTTTGAGACACAGATTCATTTCATCACTAGAATAGACGCACAGTCGACTCAGATTCCATCAAAGTTTTCAAAGTTAAGTTTTTAAATTTGAGAAAGAGTTTGTAATTTGTAACCCTGGTCTGGACAAAGTGACGGACCGACCAACAGATGCACTGCAAATAATTTATCAATACTCTGAAAAATGGAGGAAATCTGTTGCCACAATTCTTTTGAGTTGATAAACTGAAAAGTTGGAGGTTATCAATAGTTTGACATAATTACACTTGAATTCAAATGATTAAGGCAACTGAAATATTTTCAGTAATTATCATTCATACCTGTCATCACAACGAGTTAATACACTGTAAAAAACAACAAAAGGTTGAGAAAACTTTACTTCTTTAGATAAACTTGAATCTTTGAGTTTTAGGAACCTCCCAAAAAATGTACATTTTAAAAATTGTGGTTACTAAATGTGGTGAATAATGGTTAATAATTAATAACAGTTACAACTCATTTTCAAGCAGTCAAACAATGACAAAGTGAGTTCATACATAATTCACTGTGAGTCATTTTTAAATACAAACATTTAATTTCATCTAAAGAAGAAAAGTAAATTATCTCAACAAAAGATTATAAGTTGACAAAACTTTGTTTAGGTGATGTCAGACTTTGAGTTTAGAGAATTTGAGTTTGAATCAAAATTGTAAAATCTCTTGAATCCAATGTTTGTTTGTTTTTGTTTTTTTACAGTACCGAACTGATTAATTTTAAGTATAAAAAACATTATTTCATGTTTTACTTTTTGACTATTTAGTACAATTAATGAATGAATTTGGTTTTACAGTGTGGACATTTCCGTCCCTCTGGAGATGGCGGAGTGAACGGTCCCTGAATTGAGACAAATTATATCAAGTTCCACAGAAAACTTGACACCGATCAGTCCATATCCCATATTCAGTCTGTCATAAAAATATAGTCTCATATCACAGATGGAGGTCAATGACTGATAAACGTTGGATTTTTGATCAACTTAGTGCCAAAACTGTGCAGGAATTCATTATATTCTTTGGCAAAGTTCCTAAAAATGTCATTGTGAAACTAAAGCTTTTCCAGATCAAATGTCTTTGTTTTAACGGTGAAATTCAACACGATGAATGCTTTTACCAGAAACATCCAGTACTCTACTGTTGTGTAATCCGCAGGTGTGTGTTTGTTTGTTTGTGACACGGGGAATACCTGTCGCTTTAACAATACCGAAAGTGAGCGGGCGGAGCTGTTTGTGACTCACAAACTTCATTGTTGTGTGACAAGGACATAAATCAGTCAACTCAACACAAGAGTTTCCTGTGCAGCTGCAGAGTTAGAAACAAACACTGAGTGATCCGAGGCGCCGTGGAAAACCCTCAGACGTGCTTCAGTCCGGCCTGGGTCGGCTCAGGTCAGCTCACGTGACACTTTCATGTCCTACTACTGTTCAGCATCACTAAGATACTGCCAAGATTTGTTCTATAAATGTCAGGAAATGGTGAAAAGTGACGTGACGTCCTCAAATGTCTTGTTTTGTCCACAAGTCAAAGATCTTCAGTTTCCTGTCAGAGAGGAAAGAAACCAGAAAATATTCACATTTAAGAAGCTGAAATCAGAGAAATTTATTTGTAAAAACAATGAATTGATTAATTAATCCTGTCACCATCTTGTTGATTGAAAAATAGGTCCAAAACTAGTGATCAATCTGACAATAACTTTTCCACTGATCGATTAGTTCTTTGGTCCATAAAATGTCAGAAAATGGTAAAAACTGTTGATCACAGTCTTGTCAATTGAAAAATAGTTCCAAAAATAGGTTACTTACCTACGGTTACCTGCCCCTCGCCTACTGCTGAGAAAAGTGAACGTTTAAAGGTTATTCTAAATTTAGAAGAGTTTGTTTAAGATTTAGTGAAATTAGGGTGCTTGTGTAAGTTAGGAGCCGTTCGTCTGTCTTTGGTCCTCACTCTAATCGTCATGGTTACCAAACAGTTCAGGAATTAGGAGGTTTCTGTAATACGGGAATGTGATCAGAAAAAGTTGATTTTGATCATTTCTTGTGTTCAAGTAAAATCTTTGGCCTGATGGTGGCGCCAAAGGTCCCAAAGGTCATTAATATTCACCAGACGTCTCTACAGTCTGGACAGTAAAGGTGGAGATGTCATTTGTGACCTGAGATATGACAGCACAGGTTAATACGTCCACAGTGGATGAATGAGTATCACTGTAACATGTCATTCATCCAGTCACCACTTTATTTCCTCCTGTGTTGAGCAGGAATTTTCTGTCTCATTACAGCCCGTCTGGACTCAGTGGGATGTTCCTCCTGCTCTCGTCTCTCTGCTGTTCGGAGCCGGACTGCAGAGTGTCACCTCTCATTTGTCTCTGAAACAATGGCACAGTTATATAACCACATTCCTCACATACTCTCACAAAAAATAGGTTTTAACGAGACAAAGTTTCAGCTTTTTCCACAGACAGATTAGTCTGTTCGACACAGTTACAAACCAGTCAGACATTCATCAACCTGAATATCTGAGGAGACTCAGCCTGAGCTTTCTTTGTACAGAGAACACCAAGTTTACTTTGAACTTGTCAAGCTGAGTCCAGATTCTTCAGAACGGGACGATGCAGTGTGACCAATCTGTAACCATGACGACGAGGTCCGTACGGACATCAGCGGCTCATGTGGGCTCAGGTCATCGCACCTCAACACAACTGTTCAACTTAAAGAGACAGGAGACAGGATTTTTACACATTAACCATCAGATGCAGCCAACAAATAAATATAATAAATATGTAGTCACAGGTGCCTTCTGAGGCGGGGCTTTGGGTTTTATGGACCCAGTCGCTCAATCTTGAGGCAAAGCAGGAAAAATGCAGTTGTAAAATTGCCACAGACTAATAAATTTAATTGGCATTTCACAGAAAAGGAAAATAAAGTCACAGCGTGTTGATGTATTTTTTGTAAGATTTAATAACCATGCAGTGTAGTGTGTGTTCTGTTGCTCTTATGTGTTACCGGCTGAGCGCATTGAGCACTTTGATTAATTAGTTAACGAGCACAAAGCTTCATGAATTCAAACACCTCTGATCATTCATGAATTTAATACAGAGACTTGTGTCTCTATCATCTGAATCAGACTCACAACATCCCGTCCCAGGATAGAAAATTATAATCTTTGGGAAAATATTAATCCGTACTCCTCACTTCATTAATAAAATTATATAGGTAGACACAGCCATGCATGTAACAGTAACTGCATTTCCACCAATGTGTTTATTTGTGCATTTTTAAGAAAATAATTTGACAGAAATGTCAAAATTTGAGAAAACCTGCTCAGTTTTGCCAAAAAGTCTGAAAAGAGTTAATGTGCTTAAAGAGGACATATTATGCTCATTTTCGGGCCTTTGTACTGAGTCTTGGACTCCTGTAGAGCAGCTACATGTGATTACCCGCACACAAAGCTTTGTAGATCTTCAGGACGGTGTCTCTCTCTCTGTATCTCTCCTCATCCCGCGAAAAACACTCTGTGTAGTTTACTCCACCCCCCAGCCCATTCCCGAGGACTTCCGAATCGCTGCCGAGCGGTGCCGAGCCCTGCCTCCTCATCATGCCGGTGCAGAAGCAGAGCCTCGGGCTCTGCAGGAGTAAACAGCAAACTTTACTACTCTACTCTCTTGAAAATGACAGGTTTTGAAATACAGCCGTATGTGTTGGATCCTGAATCTGATCCGGAGTTACAGACTGGACAGCCTGAAGTTTCTCCAGAACAGAGGTTACTTCATGACGTCTCTGAATGGTAGGCGGAGCTTGTTATTGTCATAACCTGTTTACTTCTGCAGTGTATGTGTTTCGTTTTCGGCTAATCCAGCTTCGTACTGGCCCATGTTGACAAACAGTCCGTGTGAAATGCCGTAGACAGACAAACACGGAGGTATTTTTATTTTGCTGGCCGTGAAAAAGCAACTCTATCCACTTCTGCCTGGTGCTTGAAAGCTAAACAAAGTTAACTTTCCCTCACATCAGAACAAACATTTTCTGGGAGCCATTGCTCAAACGTGCTAACACTGTGAAATCGTAGACAGCAGAGCAGCACACAGCGATACAACATCCGAAGCAGAGCGGGGGAGAGGGCAGGCTCAGAGCATTATGCCGGAACATTTCCATATTAGTAAGTCAGGCACAGATTCACGTCAATGCGACCTCCTGTTATAAAAAACACGGCAAAACACAGCGTTCAGAGCCTCCAAAACAGCTGCAGGGCTCACTTCCAAATGCACAAACCTCGTTTATTTGACGCGGTGACATCGTTTAACACGAGTATCCAACATTGTAACAACATTTATAGGTAAGAAAGGAGGAAAAAGCAGAATAGTTCACCTTTAAATGTGTAAGTTCTGCTGCAGTGTGTTTTTCACACAGAGAAACTTTATGATGTCATGAAGTGGAGTGGGATCATGGGAGTTGTTGTCTTCACTTCTACCTGACATGACTCAGAAATTATGTTCACAGACGAGGTAATGAATTAAAGTGTTATTCATGTTATGTTTCGTCATGTTCACTGACCTCCTTCCTCGCTGTCTGACCCGTTTCCACAGAAGAACAATGAGCAGTTCATAGAAACACACCTTTACCTTGAATAAATGAGGTGTTTCTTTGTGTTAGTGGGATAAAGCAGGTACAAAAGTCAAGAAGCTGGTGCAGGTTTAGCTCAGTGAGTAGAGCGTCCGACCCGTGTATGGAGGCTGTTAGTCCTCTGCAGCGGCCGCTGGTTCGACTCCCGCCTTCGGCCCTTTGCTGCGTGTCATCCCCTCTCTGCCCTGTTTCCTGTCTCCTCGTCAGCTCTCACTATCCAGTAAAGGCACAAATAGCCAAAAAAATAACTTAAAAAAAAAAAAAGTCAAGAAGATGTACTAAACCTTTCAAAGAACAATTCCTGAAGTCCTCATTGTCCTCTGTCCTTCATTTCCTGCTTCAGGGTGTATTGGTGTTGTTTTGTGTAGCATTGGTCATACAAGCTAAAACTTCTGACAAAACTTTTACACAGCCGCATTTATTTGTGCCAAACTAGTTGACCCCTAATGGCCCCTAATTCACTTTTTCATTTCTTTTTGTGTGAACATTTCAGCCGTTGGCTTAGCTTGACAGTTGGACATGGAAATGAATGGGGACCAGTTTTCAACATAAGAAAACAACCAAAACAACCCCCCTAAAATGCCTCCATACTGCTCATCTGGTGTAATCCAAGTCTCCTAAAGCCCCGACACGCCAAGCTGACCTGTGTGCACACCGTCACTCCACACACACCCACTTCAGACAGTGTGCACGTGAACATGGCTCCAGGCTAAGGATCTACAGATTCAGGATAAAAACATGGCGTAAATGACGTGTTTCAAGTCAACACATTGAGACTTTAGGAGACTTGGATCACACCAGACGAGCAGTATGGAGGCACTTTATGTTTTTATTCTGTTGTTTTTCCATTTGAAAACTGGTCACCATTTTTGTTGGATTCTGTTTTCCTGTGAAACTCTGATACTGCTATGAGTCTTGGAACAACCTTTAACCTTTATATTTTGTTTGTTCTTCAAAAAAATGAGGACTGAAAGTAAATACAATGGCATCAGTCTTTTTCCTGTCGCCCAGCCAGGGAGAGTTCATGTATCAGCAGGAGGTTTGATTTCTGGTATTGTCTCTATATCAGCACTGATGTGTGCTAAATGTTGTGTTGTTTTAAATATGTAACATCCATAATGTACCGTGAAGAACCTTCAGGTGAGATGTGATCAGCTGTCAGTCACCTGCAGTCCTCTGTGTGTACGTTCAGTGTGAATCATGTTGTTTTATATCAGACCTCCATCAGGAGCCACGAGGCAGTCGGGGGAGCTGGGAGGGGGTCAGAGTTCACTCAGCCGGGAAAACTTCATTCATTTCCTGCTGGCTGTCAGCCAACACACACACACACACACACACACACACACACACACACACACACACACACACACACACACACTCTGACATGTGTTTGGTTTCATTGGTTGTGACAGTCGGGACAAAAGCCCAGTGAGGCCGAATATCAGAGCAGAACTGTTTCTGTGTCGGCCTTTGATTCATAAATCAGTCAATACTGATCACCTGTCAATCAGTCAAACTATTGATCATCCAGAGTGGGAAGGGCTGCAATTGAACCTTCTTCTTGGATTCTGCAAATGTTTCTTCTACACAAATGTTAGTTGACACTGACTGCCAGCTGTCACACTGAGCTTTAGATTCAGATTTCAACAGGAAGTAAAGGTTTACTGCTAAAGGTCAATAATGTACAATACTATAGTACACAGTAAATACAGGACATATAGAGGTGGGTAAACTGTAGTTTACATGTTCTTGATCCAGTTGATCAGAAAATAGATGAATAAACTCTCAGCCTCATTTCAAACAGGTGATAAACTGTCAGATTCACCTCTGTGTGACTCCTGGTTCTGTCACCTGGCAGTTTAACCGTTTCTCTGAGAATCAGTTCATCATCAACAGCCCCACTGTTCCCGGGTTTAACCTGACACACCAGAGGGCTCATTACACAGAACCATCCGGGAAGCTGCCCATAGAAACTGGTTGGAAAAAGGCAGGCACTTTTAAAAAGAGCACTTGGCAGGTGATTGGATGAACCATGTGTCACATCTAACACTGGCTAACTTCAACCAATCAGATCAACTCACCGAACCAAAGCCGAAGGCGGCCGGTTAGCCACGCTAACCTCTCCAGGAGCCGCCATTGTTTGTTCCAGACGAGTCGTTTCCATGGACGCTTCTCGCTGTTGACACACCTAAAACCACACCAAAAACCACACCCATGGCTGCCAGTAGACCCTCCTAGGACCCTGATTGGCTGATACCACCACAAACAGATAGATTGGAGCCTGGCAAGATGAAGATCTCACAAATCCAGCTGCCTCACAAGGTAATTCATTTGTGTGACCCTCAAACTTTCTTAGTTTTATTTATTTTTGTACAGTCTGACACGGGTCCAGGTCAGCGTGCAGAAACAAACATTTCACCTTAGGTTTAATATTTTGCAGCCTCAGGTCAGTAGGTAGGTCAGGTGGACCGTGCGCCTCCATACGCTCCTCTGAAACCGCTGTACAAGGCACAGTCAAACGTGATAACAACAGCTCAGCAAACTGAAAGATTTACCTCAGGAAATGTCCAACAAGTCTGGATGGTTCAAGACAAACCTCCACAAACCAGGTTTGTCCGCAACGTCCTGACACAACAACTATGTTAAATTTGTTGGAACAGAGTAAAGGTCACTATCACTTTTTCTTTCTTTTCCAAATGTGAACCAGTATCACACACAGCGCCTGTTTGTTTACGTTGCTGTTCCCAGAAGCCTGGCCCCTCCCTCCTGGTGACATCACACATGATTATTATCAGGGAGGAATGTATAGTCTGTGTTTATGAGTCCATAATCACTTCATCTGACTCAGTTACCCGGAAAAAAAAGAATATAAAACTGTGATAACATTTAGATCAGGTTTTAGTGACATTTGATGAGAACGTTCCTACATATGTGGACGTGTAGTTCTAACTGTTCAGACTGGAGGAAACCTGACATGAACAGGAATCGGTTCTCTCTCTGTCTCTGAAGTGCTGCTCCACGTGGCTCATTGTATTATCTGTCATCACCCGCCCACGTGTCACCTGTCACCCGCTTCCACATACCAAACATACCTGCACTTTCATTTCCACGCCTGGAAAACCCACAACTGATAGAGACTGATGGAGAAGGTGAAGGGGTGTGAATTATAAGAAACAGAGACAGAAAGCAGGACGACCCAAAACGTTGTCACCCCAGCTCGTCTGATGCCATCGCTGCTTCATCACGGCGCTCAGCGTCTCGTAGAGAGCTGGCAGCCTCAGGCTGAGAACACGTTTAGCCCGGGGCTAAGAGAGATTTAGGCCTGTTCCAAAGTGAGCTAACCTGGACTTAAGCCTAGGCGGAGGTCTGCAACCTGTGGCTCTGTGCCCCCCAGTTTGGAACCACTGAGATAATCATATTAATACCAGATGTAAACAGGATGTTTTTGACATAAATAACTATGGCCGCCGCTTCTCCTCTTCCTCCCACTCTACAAAAATATCAGTGTGATAAGAACTGCCTAAAATGAAATAGACCAAATTATTTGACATGCACTTTTATTTCTTTTGTTTTGCGAAGTGTCCCATCCGCTAACCAGGGGACGATCCACGTGTTGTGAGCCGTCGCGTCGTCCGTCTTTGTAATGTCTGTGGTTCTACCTCATGTGTTGTACAGCTCCACACAGATGCTGCTGCAGTAACTCTGACCTGACCTCCAGTGTTTGTACTGTTCACAATATCAGAGCGACAAAAGAGACAAAAGACACAAAAGACACAAGAACGAACCGAGCAGATGGTTAATATCTCTGCAGCAGCTTCTTATTCAGACGAACAGAGCTGATAAATCAACTGTAAATGTTACCAGAGAGGAATGCAAACTCTCTGACAGGCTGCCAACTCTACACTCTGTGTGTGTGTGTGTGTGTGTGTGTGTGTGTGTGTGTGTGTGTGTGTGTGTGTGTGTGTGCTCTGTGTGG
>JAJHUR010138633.1:0-12492 GCA_027495735.1 Lutjanus campechanus
AGTGCTTATAATTTCATCAGTAGAAAGGATTTGAGTGCTGACTTTGACACGACGCTTGTGGAATCGGTATTTATTGATATAGCATTTGGTAGAAAAAGCATTATAGTCGGATGTATTTATAGACCACCTGACTCTGATATAAATACGTTTAATGACGCACTGTATTCTACCCTAGAAATCATAAACAAGGAACACAAATTGTGTGCCCATTAATATTTGATGTGTGCTAAATAAATAAACAAACAAACAAACAAACAAGTTTTCATGAGATAATGTGTCATTGGTAAGACCTGAGCTTCATCATTTTAGCTGCAGTTCTGACAGTGGTGGCTGGTCACTAGAGGGCGCTAGTCTAGTGCACCGTCCCACCACTCCACTAGACCTGTCTCTTATACACATCTAGATGTGTATAAGAGACAGAGTCTGCTCCATCCATTATTGTTTTATAATCCAAGAAGCAAACAGATATTAATGACAACTGAGATACTTTTAAAAACTCTGCTGCTCTCATGACATCAGTGCTGTTTACTTTAAATAAGGATCACACTGAAACTCAGGAAGTGATCAACTTAACATATGAGTCAAAACAGTATAACAGGGTCAAAAATATTTGGTGCAACATGAACATAAAAAAGATAAAAACCAACATTTAAACTGGATTAATATACAATATATAGAGTTTGAGTGTTCTTCATTATTCTTTCCTGTTGATCGTGACTGTTGCTCTGATGTAATTTCCATATTCATGCCTGACTACTTCCTCTCTCTGCCATGTAATAGCAGTTATAGATTATAATCTACCTGCTGCATGTTGTCACACACCATGTTTACTATACAGACTGTTTGGATGCAGAGGACGACACATCAGACGTTGGTGTAGAGAACTCATCCAGGTGGAATCTTGCAGCTTTCACAGGTAAATTTTATCAAAATTACTCTAAGTTGTATGTAGAGATTATTAAAAAGGACAAAAAATAAAAGACTGTGAACAGTCATGAAAATGAATATTCAGACTGTAACAAGCAGACAGCTTTTGACTGTAGGTGTATAAATTACTGCACCTCATCCAAAATGTTTTCATTTGAAGTGTTTTTAACTCTTTTCTGTTAAATTGTAAGAATTACAAGTTTATGATTGAGTGACAACACAAAAAATAATAATTTAAGAAAATATATAAAAAGATAAAAAATATGCAACAATTCTTAGTTGGTTTATTTCCTCAATAAACACTTTACTGAGTTTATGGTCTCAATCACTAGTTTCAAGTCTTCCTCAATGCAGCATGATGATCATTTTGTAAATTATGGTCCCATTTCTGTCTCTTATACACATCTAGTACATTTGTGACTTTTAATATTTATTCCATTCATTAAGTTTGGTTTCAGTTCCTGTAACTCCTTCCTCTCACAATGGTATTTCATCAACTGCAGAATCCCATGAGGGAGAATATTTACTACAGTTTGAAATTTTTCATGGGTACCAGGAAAAATTTTAGATGTGAGAAATTCCTCACAGCTGAGAACTCAGAAAAAACTTAAGTCTCAGTCTGTCAGCTGAAACATGTGATTATTGTTTATTGCTCTTTTTTGTAATAAGCATAACTTTGTAGCTAAAAGAAAAGCCGAGACATTAAAATTTATGTTTTACCACGTTTTAAGCCGAAATGTCAACTGTAGCCTCTCAGACTCAAGCCAGATGCACAAGAGATCTCTGGATATTTTCACGTGCATCCATTAAGAGATATATGAAGTCTTGCAATACATCAACGCCATGTTAACATGCTACCTGCAACATGCAGCAGGTAGCTGGAGGCAGAGCTCATCACAGTAGTGATGCTGCTCCTTGCTAAAGCTCCACCCTTCCTCAGTTCGGGTGGAGCTCTTCTCTCCTGCACGTCTTTGTCTGATTCATACAGTTCAACATGACCTCCTGACACCACACATCTCAATCACACACACACACACACACACACACACACACACACACACACACACACACACACACTCCGTCTCTTTTGTCCTTGCAGGTCATGACATGAAGTAAAAAGTACAATATTTCCCTCTGAGATGTAGTCGAGGAAATCAAGCAGCATACAATGGAAATACTCAAGTACAAGTACATCAAAGCTGTACTTAAGTATTTGAGTAAATGTACTGAGTTCATTTCCAACACTGTCAATCCTCCACAACTTGTCTGCTCCATCTATTATTGTTTTATAATCCAAGAAGCAAACATTAATCACAACTGAGATACTTTTAAAAACTCTGCTGCTCTCATGACATCAGTGCTGTTTACTTTAAATAAGGATCACACTGAAACTCAGGAAGTGATCAACTTAACATATGAGTCAAAACAGTATAACAGGGTCAAAAATATTTGGTGCAACATGAACATAAAAAAGATAAAAACCAACATTTAAACTGGATTAATATACAATATATAGAGTTTGAGTGTTCTTCATTATTCTTTCCTGTTGATCGTGACTGTTGCTCTGATGTAATTTCCATATTCATGCCTGACTACTTCCTCTCTCTGCCATGTAATAGCAGTTATAGATTATAATCTACCTGCTGCATGTTGTCACACACCATGTTTACTATACAGACTGTTTGGATGCAGAGGACGACACATCAGACGTTGGTGTAGAGAACTCATCCAGGTGGAATCTTGCAGCTTTCACAGGTAAATTTTATCAAAATTACTCTAAGTTGTATGTAGAGATTATTAAAAAGGACAAAAAATAAAAGACTGTGAACAGTCATGAAAATGAATATTCAGACTGTAACAAGCAGACAGCTTTTGACTGTAGGTGTATAAATTACTGCACCTCATCCAAAATGTTTTCATTTGAAGTGTTTTTAACTCTTTTCTGTTAAATTGTAAGAATTACAAGTTTATGATTGAGTGACAACACAAAAAATAATAATTTAAGAAAATATATAAAAAGATAAAAAATATGCAACAATTCTTAGTTGGTTTATTTCCTCAATAAACACTTTACTGAGTTTATGGTCTCAATCACTAGTTTCAGTTACTTAAATGTTCTGTGATGTCACAGGTGTGCAAAGCGACTTTCAACTACAAGAACCAGAATTCCATAACTACTACAATGGACATAAGTGGTCATTTTGACCTTTGACTTCCAAACTATTATCTCTCATGATAAATAGCAAACTAAGGGGTTAATGCATTTTTTCTTAGTTTACTTTTTTTTAAAATGAAATAACACCAAAATGTAATTGTTGTAAAATTTATTCATATATTTAACAATATACATGCCATTGGAATAATTGCACACATTCACAGCACTATTTTTTGTAGGATAATAACCATCAGTGATCCCACTGAAATTTAGATTTATTTAGGATTTCTCAGAGCGAGGAACAGTAAAATGTATTTTATAAAATTATAAACATGTTATTTTAACATTAATAATAGCAAAATTTCACCTAAAACCATCACAGAAAGCAACCATAGCCTATGGAAAAAAAGGGTGCTGTGTGAGTAATGGGCATGGCCTGAACATACCTCAGTTATATTTTCCTGAAGCCTGCATTCTTTCTGATGGCCAGCAGAGGGCGATTTCTGGTTTCATAAAGGAGTCTTCTCAGTTGATTTATTAACTCATTAAACTGTTTCCTGATGAGTTCATGGTCTCAATAACTAGTTTTACATCTTCTTCCATGTTCATTAATGTACTTGTCACAAGTGTGCAAAGTGACTTTAAAGGAAAAATTCAGCAAATTCTACTGAGGAGTTCTGCTGATCCAAAACAGCATGCAGACAAAAAGTGAGTGAGCAAATAAAATAATTTATTTTAGCTAAAACATAAGTCAAGAGCAAATAGCATGGCATAAATCAGCAGAATTATCACAGTTTCTCAGTGCATCAAGAACTTATATGAAAAGGTGGAATAAAACTATATTAACTAATGGGACTGAGACAAAATAATTTGTTAAACACTGCAACCAAAACATATATACATGCAAATAAATCAAAAAGCAGATCTAGGAAATATATTTTCAATGCAAGGGGCTATATGAGTATATTTGAATGAGGAAATGCGTAAGTGTTTCTAATTAGTTACTTCCATTTCTGCTAAACAGTCACTAAAATACACAAATCAGGCATAACATTATGACCATCTGCCTAATGTTGTGTAGGTCCCCCTTTTGCTGCCAAAACAGCCCTGACCCGTCGAGGCATGGACTCCACTAGACCTCTGAAGGTGTGCTGTGGTATCTGGCACCAAGACGTTAGCAGCAGATCCTTTAAGTCCTGTAAGTTGCGAGGTGGGGCCTCAATGGATCAGACTTGTTTGTCCAGCACATCCCACAGATGCTCGATTGGATTGAGACCTGGGGAATTTGAAGGACAAGGTAACACCTCAAACTAGTTGTTGTGTTCCTCAAACCATTCCTGAACCATTCTTGCTTTATGGCAGGACGCATTATCCTGCTGAAAGAGGCCACTGCCATCAGGGAATACTGTTTCCATGAAAGGGTGTACATGGTCTGCAACAATGCTTAGGTAGGTGGTACGTGTCAAAGTAACATCCACATGGATGGCAGGACCCAAGGTTTCCCAGCAGAACGTTGCCCAAAACATCACACTGCCTCCACCGGCTTGCCTTCTTCCCATAGTGCATCCTGGTGAAATGTGTTCCCCAGGTAAGCGATACACATCCATGTGATGTAAAAGAAAACATGATTCATCAGACCAGGCCACCTTCTATTGCTCCGTGGTCCAGTTCTGATGCTCACATGCCCATTGTTGGCGTTTTCGGCAATGGACAGGGGTCAGCATGGGCACCCTGACTGGTCTGCGGCTATGCAGCTCCATACACAACAAACTGCAATGCTCTGTGTATTCTGACACCTTTCTATCAGAATCAGCATCAACTTCTTCAGCAGTTTGAGCTACAGTAGCTCGTCTGTTGGATCAGACCACACGGGTCAGCCGTTGCTCCCCACATGCATCAATGAGCCTTGGCCGCCGATGACCCTGTCGCCGGTTCTCCACTGTTCCTTCTTTGGACCACTTTTGATAGATACTGACCACTGCAGACCAGGAACACCCCACAAGAACTGCAGTTTTGGAGATGATCTGACCCAGTCGTCTGGCCATCACAGTTTGGCCCTCGTCAAACTCGCTCAAATCCTTACACTTGCCCATTTTTCCTGCTTCTAACACATCAACTTTGAGGACAAAATGTTCACTTGCTGCCTAATATATCCCACCCACAGGTGCCATGATGAGGAGATAATCAGTGTTATTCACTTCACCTGTCAGTGGTCATATGTTATGCCTGATCGGTGTATGCTTTTGAAAAGATTTTAAAGTGATATTCCACGCAGAATGATAGTTCACTCAATCACTGCCATTAGCTGCAACCCTGTTTTCTGCTGAAAGGATTCAGGACATCCAGGATTGTTTTGTGAACTGAAGACCTTCACCCATCCTCACATTGGCATAGTGGTGAGTACATATTGAGTGGACAATTATTCTGCGGTGGAATATCACTTTAAGTGAGACACAGGCAATGTAGTGACAGAATCTTGCCATTTTTGTGAGCAGTGCCAGTTCAGACGACACTTTTTTACCTAAACTTTATTAAAAGTGTGCATTTGTTTTGGTCTGAGATGTCGGTACTCTACAGCGACCCCTAGGGTACATGTCTTGTCAAGCATCTTTAATGAGCATTATTTTATGTCCCCTAGGATGGGAGCCGTCGCAAATGCTGCTTACACATTGATGCTTCAGTATTAATAATAGTCCCCAAGTCCTATTATTAATAGGTCTTGGGGAGTAATGGATTACATGTAAGGGGATCACATACACATACAGTATACATACACATACACAGTATACATATATATATATATATATATATATACTGTATATATATATATACATACATACATACATACATAAATATATACATACATACATATACATATACAAAGTTGTAAATCTTTAATGACATTCTAGGATATAATAGGGTGCTGCCCTAATCTAGCGCCCTCTATTAGCCAGCTGCCACTGCCAGAACTCCAGCTAAAATGACCTCCAATAATTTTAGGCTCTTATCTATAGAGAATTGCTGAATTTCCAGACATTATACAATTTTATATAAAATTACAAATGCAGTTAAACAGGATTATACCCATATTACAGCTGCCCTGAATCACATTCATCACAAAACTAAAATAAGAGATAAACAAATAGCTTACTTTAGTTTTATAAATATTAAGAATGCAAAACAAATCCAGGTTTGGCCACAGGGCCTACATTACATGTCATTATAATGAAGAAAAAAAACAAATCAATGAATTAAAATGTGAATGAAAAACTAAAAAAGACATAAAAGTACTAAATGCTTCCCTTGGAGAAACATAGAAACAACAGTCAAAATGATTTAGGTTATAATTAGCCCAGTTCATCAAATAATCTCTGATTCTCTGTCCTTTCTATTTGTCTACATTTCTCCTTGTTTTCTCTCCTTTCTCTCTCTCCCTCTTTCTCTGCCTGCATGAAGCTGACTGTGTAAATGTTGTCATCATTCATACTGATGAACTGTTGGTATCATCACTGTCCATTCTGCAACAACACACAGAGGACAAAAGCTTGTCTATGATCCCTTTTCTCATGAAAACATACAGAGTCAAGTCTGCAAGAGGACTCAACTTAGCAAAGATGACAGACAGATTGTAAAAGGTTTTGTAAAAGTTCAAAATGATGCAGGGCAGGAACAGCAGTGTGTAAATGAGCAGCACCAAAAGCAAAACTCCCACAATCCGTCGTTTTTCATCAGAGGAGACCGAGATGGAAGCAGACAGAGCTTTGAGGGTCCCAGCCAGGAAGAATATGAACAGTGGGAATGGAAGGAGTACAATGAGACTGAAGGTGATATGTCTGACTTGAGAATGAACACAGAAATAGAAAATGAGGATAGTGACAGGAGCAAGGACCCAGACCAGGACACAGACCACCACAGAGCTCTTGATGGATCGTCTGCAGCGGTACCACAGTGGGTGGGCGACGACCAAATACCTGTAATACAAGATGGACACAGAGTCTTTGAGGAGCTTCAGAATTATATAGTAATATAATGATCAGACACAGAAGTAGCTTCACACATACTGGACAGACAGATAGCTACCTTTCCAGGGCGATGCACACCATGAAGCCAACACTGACTGTCAGAGCACAGTGGTGAATATAACTGGAGATCTGAATTATCTTCAAATCTGCATTGTGTACAACTTGAACGATCATGCAGCAGAGCTGAATGAGGTCTGAGATGAGAAGGTTGATGACATAGATCGGAGCAACATGATCATTTCGTACCTGCAGGAAAACATTGTTAAAAGTAAACAAGCAGTTGTAAACATGTTTTGAACTCCATGTTTAGCATATTAGCCATCTTAGCTTAGCATGTTAGCATGTTAAAATCTGCTAATTTGAAGGGTGGCCGATTAGGGCAAATGCACAGCATATACAGAAATGCGCTGCATATAAGAAAACAAATGCAAAAAGAAAACACTACATATCCAGTCATACAACAGAAGTGCTCCAGGCTTCCAAGGGCAGTGCTGAGCTTCCACCCGAGAGACAGACAACGGACATATCAATGGGAGAGGCCACATAAAAAGGTATGTATTCTTGTTAATTTCTTTTTCTTTCTTTCTTCCTTTCTTTTTTATTTTTATGTGGCCTCTCCCGACTCCAACTTTCCTCCAACCATAACTTTCTTCTTCTCACTCACTCCCTCATCTGCTCCATACCATATGTTGATACGTCCGTTGTCTGTCTCTCGGGTGGAAGCTCAGTACTGCCCCTAGAGGTCTGGAGCACTTCCGTTGTATGACTGGATATGCAGCGTTTTCTTTTTGCATTTGTTTTCTTACATGCAGCACGTTTCTGTATATGCAACTCCTTTCTGTATATGTAACTTGTATATGCAGTGCGTTTGCCCTTGTTGGCCACCGTAAATTAGCTCAAACTCAAAGTCCAGCTGAGGCTGATGAACCAACATATTGACCTGATGATGGCGCTAAATGAAAAGTCACAGGGTCACAGAAGTTATTATGATTTGACCTTCATCCAGCAGCTGTTGAGACATTTGACACATGATACATGATTTTAAATGTTTCTTGAATGTTCTTCAAGCCACAAATGTAAACTACATGTGTTTAGTGTCCAACCAACTGCATGTAAATTTTAATTGTGTCAGATCAAAATCCTTTACAAACACATCAGACAGTAAATAAATAAATCTCAGTCATAATGAACATACCTGAGAATAAAGAGCATAAATAGCCACAAGGGTCAAAGGAAGGCCAATACAAAAGAATATGCATGTCGCCACATCCATGATGAATTGAAAACTTTTGTCATTTTCAGTGATGTTGCTGTAGTTGGAGGTGATGTTGCTGTAGTTGGAGGTGATGTTGCTGTAATCATAGCTGTTGTTCTGTGAGGTGATGTTCATGTAGAAATCTTCCATTCTTCAGAGTGAAACCTGTTTGAGAGATCAGGTTGTAGAAAGAGAACAAGTTTTTAATATCTACCAAACATTGTTCAGTGACATCACTGAAGTTCACACAAAAACAACCTGTAACATATTCACAACATAATAACAACCCACAAATATAATTAACCACAAACGTAATACAGATCTGGAGCTTTTAATGTAATATTCCCACAAACAATAATAGCAGTTGCCTACTACAAATGTAATACGAAATTTCTTACAGGGATTGTGGGATTTGTGGGAAGGTGAAAATCTTCAGTTTTCAAAATTGTAAAAACTTCCAACAAATGTAATAAGAAAACGAAAAATGATCTTTGTGGTTATTGTTGAAAGTTGGTACACACATGTATCATGCCCAGATGCACAAAAACGTCTCTTGGACTGATTGCCTAAACCCAACAGGAAGTCAGCCATTTTGAATTTTGTGGTAAAATTTGGCAAATTCCATGCGTTGTATTTTAACAAACTCACCCAACAGAATTCATCATAATGATTTCAAAATCAGTGTGTGCAATCTAGACCACTGTGCGATCAAAAGTTGTTAAAAGATTTAACTATTGTTGAAGGACATGGCTGTGGCGTGACGTTGAGTTTTGATGTCTCATCATGAAACACATAATTGCTATAACTTTAGCAAAAATGATCTAGTCTGCACCAAACTTCACATATTTGATTCAAGTCCCACTCTGAACACATCAACATGACAATATTCAGTCATAGGCATAGTGCCACCTACTGGCAACAGGAAATAACATGTTTTACACTTTTCCATGCTCCTCTTAGCATCATCAAACAGTGCTGCCACGGTACGGCGAACTTCAATTTTTCACCATTACACAGGAATTTGCTTTAACTGTAAATTGTAAATTGTCAACTCTGCCTGAAACTTCACATGTTCAATAACAGTCCAGGCCTGAACACATCTTCAGGCCAGTTCAGTCAGTGTTGTGAATTGGCTTGATGGTGCCCCCTACAAAATTTCAACATAGCAGCCTTTGCGTCCTGTTTAAGTTACATGTACAAAAATTGGTACACACATGTATCATGCACACAGAAAAAGTCTCTTGGATCCATCGCCTAAACCCAACAGGAAGTCAGCGATTTTGAATTTACTCCTTGTATTTGAACAAACTCCTACAGAATTTATAATAACAACTTCAAAATTGGTGTGTGCCATCTAGACCTCTTTGTGATCAAAAGTCATTAAAAGGTTTAGCTATCATTTCAGGGTGTGGCATTGCTATAACTTTGGTGTAAATGGCCCAGTCTGCACCAAACTTTACATGATTGATCAGAGTCCCAGCCTAAACATCTATGATGGGATCCATAGAAATAACTCACAGAAACAAGTCCACCTTCTATCTTCTCTTCCACTTCCTCTGTCACTCTCTCTCTCTCTCATTCCTTCTTAGTTTACACAGTTGTTTTGAGGCACGTAAATATCATGTTTAAATGGATTTTTTCCCCTGCCTTGAACACATCTGTATGACAACATTCAAGTATAGTCATAGAGCTACCCACTGACAGGAACAGGAAATGACATGTTTTAGGCTTTAACGTGATCCTCCCAAGAGGTTGACCATATCTAACTCAAATGAGGTCAGAAAAGCCTGAAGACCTTGGTAATGCTGTATTGTGTAGAGCATTACTTTTTGTCAAATAGTGTTGCTCTGACGGCACGGCAAACTTTCACCATAACACAGGGAGTTGCTGTAACTTCAGTGTACATTGTACAGTCAACCTCAAATTTCATCTACATGCCAATCAGGAGTCATAGTCACAGTACCACCTACTGGCAAAAGGCAGTAAGCCTCCTGTGACAATCATCATTTGATTTAGATGCAATTTTCACAGTGTGGGCTATACTTGATATCCTGAAACATGACATGCAATTGGTGGGTATTCTGTAGAGCCACCTAGTGGAGACAGGAAGTGGCATCGAACTCCTTCCTGCGGTGTCAGAAACACATAAAAATTCAGAGCCTTGATCGTCAGGAAGTGTACAACCACAGGGCCACGCTCACCGCACGTCCCCACGGGCACCGGGGTGCGAGGGCCCATTCAATGCTGCTTGCAGCTTAAGTTATTTTATAAGTTACAAAGTTATTTTGCTTTTGTTACACAATCACAAACTCAAAATTCTTGGCATTTAAAGGAGGAGAGTTTAAAAAAGAGAAATATATAAAACATTTTGGTTTAACTGCAGTATTCTGTACACCTACAGTCCAAAGCTGTCTGCTCATTACAGTTGGAATATTCACTTTCATTATTGTTCTTTTATCCTTTTCAATCATATAATTAAACATGTAATTTGACAAAAATTACCTCTGAAAGCTGAAAGATTCCACCTGAATGAGTTCCCTACACCAATATCTGATGTGTCGTCCTCTGCGGCTAACTGCAATTTTAAGTTATTAAGTCATTAACTGGATCATGAAGTGACTGTAACCTGTCTTAGGTTCCAGAACTCCTGCTGGAGACTTTTCATCAATAATCACGTTGTCACAACACACAAAACTCTTTTGCATATCTCAGCTGTCATCATGCAAACATGTCTATAAATAATTCTTAAGGCAAAACAGCCACCCCCATGATTTTATATGGAGAGGCTCCACACTGCCCAGCAAGGCTTCACACCACTGTCCTATTCCCAGCATCGCCGTGCCTGAAAAAAACACGGGTTTATCTCGAGAAACAGCAGTTCACTGCTTCAATATAATGTTGGCTCGACTACACTCGTTACTTGTTACTTGTGTGTTTCTTGCTTTTCACTGTAGTTTCAACTGTTTCAACTGTTGCTTCTGTGCTCCAACTCCTCTCTCTGCCTGCAGTCTGTCTCCCCTGCAGCTCATCTCTGCCTCTGCTCACAAGGCAGCTCAACTTCCTCTGCTCGTCTCTGTCGCTCATGTGTAGAATGATGGAGAGACCAGAGACACTTGTGCTGTTTGTCTTGACTTGGTTTGACTCTGCAAGTCAGGCCCGCACGGCAAACCTTCACATCTCAGTGCTGCCGAGCTGACGCTGGACGTTTCACTATAAATTCTTCAACATAAAAATCCATCATTACTTATTTTTAATTAAAAGCTTTTATTACGAAGCAGAAAACTCAGGAAGTGTTGTTTTCATCAACAGTAACTTAATAGGATTCCTATCAGCTGTAAGCAAACATGAAGAAACGGTAAAATCAAGCAGAAACCTGAAAGTACACTCAGTGATACAGGAGAGAAACTGAACTTCAAACCACAGAAATCAATTTAGAAGCTACAAATTACTGAGAGCTGAACACAGAAACTTCTACAGACCATTCTGTCTCTGCTCTCCTGCACAGACAGGAGCTCAGTCTGACAACACACTTATTTAAGGGGAGTACTGTACTGTCTACTACTGTTATTTATTGATTTCCTACTTAAATGTAAACACTCCATCTTATTCCAAATACTTTTTTTTGATACTTTTTTTTTTTTAGATACTTTTGCAAATGTCATTTTTTGCTTTGTCATTCAATTCTAAACTTGTAATTCTTGCAATTTTAAGGAAGAGAGTAAAAAAAATTCAAAATGATATAAAATATTTTGGCCTCACATCAGTATTCTGTACACCTACAGTCCAAAACTGTCTGCTTGTTATTAGGGATGTCCCGATACCGATACCAGCATCGGTACTTGCACCGATCCTGGCCTATTTTGCTGTACTCGTACTCGTCAAATACTCGCTCATGACAGCACCCGATACCTACTATACGTCAGCCAGTACGCAGTACCAGGAAGAGGCGGTGCGGTTGCAAGAGCTTGAGCAAGTGGACGTGGTGTGCGTTTGGAGGAGAAAATAATGTAAGCTAACAGGCACTAACAGGCGGACCATGGTCCGGGTCCGGACCCAGACGCCGTCCTATACGGACCCGGGATTTTTAGCGCACTGTGTTTCGTACATAGGTGTGGGTACTGAAATTCGGTATT
>JAJHUR010138635.1:0-29521 GCA_027495735.1 Lutjanus campechanus
ACCAGAGCTGTTTGGTCCGCTTTAAACGGACCAGAGTTCGTTTCCTTGGATAGTCCGCTTCGTTTGGGCAGGTGTGAAAGCTCATCCAAACTCTGGTGCGGACCAAACAAGCAAACTCTGGTCCGCCTGAAAACGTGGGTCTTGGTTCGCTTGCAAGTGAACCCTGGTTTGGTTCGTATGCAGTGTGAAGCTCACCGGACCAAACACAGGACCAAATATACGTAGTGACCCTATACACAGTGCGTACGAATAAATTCAGTGGTAAATTATGCGTATTAAACAAATTATCTTCTATAGGTTTACTAAAATCATGTATTCTGTGCTAAAATACAACGTATCTCATCTGTATTTATAATATAGCTTGATTCTGCATCTCTATTTACAGCTCATTAGTCCTTACATGAATGTTTACTGTTGCTATGGCAACAAGTGACCGCTGACATTAGGAGTTGCTAGCTAGCTTAGCTCAATTGTCTGGACAACAATAACCCATAAATTCACAATTTGGCATATTTAAACAAAATCAAGTCACAACTACCAACAGTCACAGTCCTTAAACTCTGAGCTCATATGTTGTCACATGTTAGATCGTCAAAGTTAGAAAAATAACAGAATCAATCCCTGACAAGCTACGATAGCATTATAGGAACAGTTGTGTTCACTAACGTAGCATTCCCTAAAATAATGTGACGAAGCATGAGGGATTTCCCCTCCTACTTTGTCCAATTGACGAGCGCCCCTTTCAACCACGTGATGCTGCTCAGAAAGTTCGGTGCGCTTCAGAAATCACAGTGTGAAAGCAGAACCGAAACAAGTGATAAATGCAACAATGTTGCGACTTTCAGCTCCCCAATCGAACTGAGTCCGCTTGGTCAGATGTGAAAACAACCTAAGACACAAAGCTCCTGCAACAGGTGAAATGCACCCCTAACTGTGGTGCTTACAGGTATGAGGATACATTTGACGCAAAATTGGCCCCTTGTACGAAACGAGTCTCATTGCAAAAAAACTTCAATTAATAAACACTACAGCTAATAATCACACGCAGTTAGAGTGAAATTATTGCATCTTCAAAGAGTTGGTAGTAACTGAAGCACATTTATAATGGGTGTCAAACCCGGACTTTCCTGTGATTGTAGCAGCAGAGGTTTTAGCCAGGTGAAGCAGTAGTGCATCACAGTACATCATATGTGCAAAATGGCACAGACAGTATGGTATCTAATATTCAAAATGAGGGAGTGACGCAGTAAAACAACGTAAAACCTGCTGTGAGAAGCAGAGACGATGGCTATGCACTGTTACAGTCCAGCATAAAGCAGAGAGGGAGAGAAAATAACTCAATGCAGTGAGGTTGCATGAGGGAGAGTTCACCGTAAAAACATCCCAAATAATAATCAGTCTATGAAAACACTCAGTTATAGAAAAACAAAAGATATCCTGCAGGTAAAAATGAATGAAAGAGCAGGGGGAGTCCAGAGATAATAAGAATAAATTATAATTAGAAAAAAGTTACTCTTCCATATCAAACATTTTAATATGCAAGTATTGTTCTTGCAGCTGCATTTCTAATACATTCTGACTCAAACATAGCTTCACCATGTCACAGCAGATGAAAATTTAATATCCAGGAATTTACATTATAGACACTACCATTGATGATTTATGGTCCAACCACATACTCAGCTTTAGTCTAGTTTTGTCAACCATAATTTAGAATTTTTTACATGGATGATGCTATCAGACGCAAAAAACAAGAGCAAACTGCACTCAAAATTGCAAAAGCTTATAGGTGTGTTTGTGCTTTAGTATTGTTAACGTAATATGTTTTGTAGATTTTTAGATTCATGGTGCTATCAGTGGCTGCAATCCATGCTTTGTGAATTTGCCTCTGAGTGCCTTAGTTGCTAGGTATTCATCATCAATTTAAATAAGGTATTTCCATTAATATAGTATGGACATATGTCTGTGCAAATAAAGCAGCACATAGCTTCAGTATACAGGCGGAATTAAGGCTGCCAACACTATTTTTACTCACCTGTGACTGCCCACTGTTGACAGCTCCTCATAATAAATGTACTGTCAGTGCACACGGTGTAGATTCCTGTTGAGGACTTGCAGAATTAATATCATATCTTTGTATCCTTGTATCTCTAGTAGTCGATTTGAGGGATGATGAGGGGGATGCCTCCCCCTTTGCCACCTGCCACCCCCACCTCCGTCCCCTTGTAGCAGAGAGATGTATGTTAGAATCTACGGCCTGAACCATGGCTCTTAAATATCAGTAGCCTAACTGGGCTGCATATTGATAAATTCTTGGTCCTGTCTGTTGTAGGATTTTTCCCCAGTTCCCCCCTCTGTCAGTTTTGTCTTAGATCTATAATGTTCTCTAAATGCTACTACTACTCTATTCTACCTGATATTGGAGTCAAAAAGTGAGCTTCCTGCAGAATTTCATTCACTAATGTTCGCGCAGCTGAAAAAAGTGCTCCCATTGGGCCATCGCCCTGCTCAAAATGTCAGTAAATCTTTATATGTCAGCACTACTGAGCGCCATTTCACATTAAACGAATCAGTGCCAAATTTCAATACCTGGGAGTGCATTTGAGTGAGAAAAAAAAAGGAGAAAGACAGAGAACGGTTTTAGAGCGAAAAGCAGCTTGTTCAAGCCACAGTGAGACGGGGTAACAGCGAGCCCAAAGTGGTCACAACAAGTGTGGTTAAACTTTCAAAAGTCAACGCAGACAACGCTCGCTGCAGTGTTTGTCATGTAAAATGAAACGCTCGCGAGGGCAACACATCTTAGAAATATAAAAGAACGTGTATCTAAAAGCTGAATCCCCCACAGCAGCTGCAGCTAGTAGTGTTAGCGCACCCTGTGTAACTTAACCCTCCATGGACAACAAAACTTTCAGTGAGGCATTGACAGCTTCATCGATATCTTCAGGTGATTAACTAGCTCGTTGGATACGTTGTGGTTGGAGATAAGTGGACTTTTTACTGTGATAACTGTCTCGTTGGCTTAGCGTTTTCACTAGCGTTAGCCAACACTCAACCACAGGCTGGATCTGAACTCTAGCATGCAATATTTAGTACAGTACAACATTCTGAGATTGATTAGTGTGTCTGAAACCTTACTCTGAAACCAATATTTGTGAAATGTATACTATTAACGGGCAAAACGATGGTAACAACAACAACAGCGTTGCCCTGGTGGCAGACTGACAGGCTGCAGGTTGAAGTGATGGGGTTGAGTTGGAGAGGGATGTGTAAAATAACTAACAATATTGAAATTGAGAAGTTTGGACTTATTTTTTTCAATTGAAATGACATTTTTGTTATTGCAGAGAGAGTAAAATACTGAAAAAAGTTACCGTTGGGTAAGGTATCATAACATATCAGCTTCTCACAGACTTAACAGCTATTTTAGTTCTAAAATGCTTTGTGAATTACTCTTAGACCAAGACCTTAGGAGTCCTAAAGTTGGACTGACTGTTTGGACAGCTCAGCTACTTGTAGCTGTAGGATTTTTTGGGAATGCAGATTCAAACTCTCTCAAAAAAGTCAGTTAAATGAGGAGCTGAGTGAGCAGATACACGTTACGTTTCCTGGAATTCCTTTGGTATCTCTTTGTTTCTTTGTTTGGTGTAGTTTACCCATTGGCA
The DNA here is from genome assembly GCA_027495735.1 of Lutjanus campechanus. Taxonomy (NCBI): domain Eukaryota; kingdom Metazoa; phylum Chordata; class Actinopteri; order Lutjaniformes; family Lutjanidae; genus Lutjanus; species Lutjanus campechanus. The sequence continues at coordinate 3,663 of JAJHUR010138635.1, forward strand.
ACTTTCTTTAAAGTTTCTTCTGTGACTATAAGATTAAATGAAGATATAAGACATCAGATAACATATTCCTCTGAATGCATCAGCTCCACAACCTGTTACGGGGGTTGTACACAATTCAAACTTAACCCAAATAAATGAGACTGCAGAGCACATTCTTCATCTTGTGCACGCTCCCCTGAGCGGTCTCTCTCTTCCCGGCTAAGGGACAGGTTAACCAAAACAAACGAGTCTCCGGTGACTCGCCGGTGACGCCTCAGAAAGTAGGAAGTAAAGGTGATCGAGGGGGAAGTGCTGCAGAGGCCCGAAGGCTCCCGGTGTTTCATCGCTCATGCGGGGCAGCACCGCGAGAGAAGAGCCGCAGGTGGCTGGCAGTGATGGATACCGGGGGCCGCCGCATAATCTTTCACCCTTTCAAAAATTGTTTGAGAAGCAAGCTGTCAAAGGGGGCCACTGCAGAGCGGACCCTCGCCGCCTGCTGCAGAACTTTAATGTCAGCTCATGACTGCGTCTGGGGATGACCGCGCAAAATTGAAATCTCAATCCTGGTGGCGGCCGACTGACAGGGTGGTTATTGTACAGCTTATCAGGAGGAAAGTGAAAGGGAGAGATTTGCCTGTCTCTCTCTCCCCGGGGAATATTGCCCTCCATCAAAAATGCTGGAAAGAAACAGCTGACATCAACTTCTGAGAAATAAGTTGTTAGAAAACAGCAAATTTTCAACATCACCTGCCACTATCGTGAAAGACTGAAATATTTAGGCTTTCTAAGATCCAGCGGCTCGTTCCTCGGTGTGACGACTTGGAGTAAACCATCATATGTGGGGGAAATTTGATTGAGGAGGATATGGAAATGTGATTCAATGAGTGCAGGGTGACATTTATTTTCTCTTGGCCTTTTGCTCCGAGGCATATTTATGGAGGAGCTAACTCAATTGTGAGAGCGAGGCAATGAAGACGCCCATTTTTCATAGCACAATAAGATTAGTGCAACATGACAGCGATTACACAGGGTGCTCATAATTTGCAGCAACAGGGCGCTGACTCAGTGCAGCCATAATCACAAACACAGAGGACATTGTTGATGTATGATTTTTAAGAAATTAGACAGCTTATTACCTTTTGATGACTCCGAATAAAACAGACACCTCAAGGTCTCACTATTTATGGCCTGAGTTGTGTTTCATTATGGCTGTTGTGCTGTTCCTTTTGTTTTGTTTTGGCATTAGTATTAATGAGGTTGAAGTAAAAGGATTAAATTTTAATATATGGCTCCAGGGATAGCAGTCACTATCTGTCGGTCTACCAGTTCGGACCAAAAATGATTGGATGTGTTTCTTTTACAGCCAGTCATGGTGCCAAGGTGATAATTACTTACGACCGTGGTGATCTTCCAACTTTTCCTCTAACATCACCACAAGATTCACACTTTGTTTTTAGAAAAATGTCTCAACAGCTATTGGATGTATTACCATGAAATATAACAGGCATTCATGTTCCCACAGGATGGATTATAATAACTTTTGGCACAGCAATCACCAGACTTTCTGGCACCGTCATCAGGTCAAAACGAATAACATTCACGTTAGCCTCAACTGTACTTAGTTTAGTGTTAATTAGCACATGTTAGCATGCTAATTGTGCAGATGTTTACAAGTTGAACCAAGCCCCCAGGATGTGTGCTGAGCTTTGAAGCCAATTTGACATAGTGGCCAAATTGTGTGCATTGTGTGCAAAAAAAAAAAAAGTGCCCGAAAATACTTTTTCCCATAAGCTTACATTGTGAAAGAGGTTTCTGTGACATGGTGACTACATCTTGAGCGTCACAACCCCTGCGAAATAGACAAGTTATTCTCTGAACATTTTTCAGTAAACATGGAGATCTCTGACTGTATGGTATTGCAAGACTACCTGCAATATGACTGGTTTCTCTATCTGAATTTGATCAATTTGGTCTGAACTGGAAGTTAGCTGGACGGCTAGTTTCTGCTGCTCATGCTATATGGGCCCCTGTGCAATATGCAATGCAATATGCCAATATATTGATATTTTATCAATATTGTGATATGAGACTAGATATGGTCTTGGAGGTATCATTTCCTGGTTCTAAAAGCTGAATTACAGTAAAATGTCGTAATATTCTGAATTTATCAGACTGTTTTAGCTTTTACCTTTACCCACTTAATCATTACATCCACATACGGATTATATAGCAAAAAATCTCTTGTATTAATAAATTGTGAAAGCACCAGTAGTCATCTCTACAATATAGTTGCAATATAGATATCACTATGTGTTTAAAAATATTGTGGTATTGCCCAGCCCTACACTTGGGTAATTGTATTTACAGCAGGAAGTGGCTTTTATGGCTTCATGTGCCACTGAAAAAAATCCCCAACATTGTATCACCAGTTCATCTTTATATATCTTTGATGCATCGCAGTGCAGACATGGAAGATTCTGAATCGGTTCATAAAAGTCAAAAATCGATTTTTTAAATGTTAAGTAACATAATGTTGACGGAGTGAGAAAGGCTGAACTCAGTTGTGAGGGCAGCATAGAAACCCAGACCACCTATATCACGCACACGCGAGAGTTATGAGCAGTTTAACAAGGAGAGATGTACTTCATCTTCTCAAAAAGCAGTGAGTGAAATCATGTTTTGATTTAGTGTCTGAATTATTGTGTTTGCAAGACAAACCTGAAGTGTATTGTGAATACTTTTTACTATCGCCCGGAGACGTCGAGACGTGAGGAGAGGAGCAGCGATCAGCTGTAACAAACAAGAGCAGCTGAGCGACGCACATCGCAATGTTACACAACTTAAAACACACGCTGTGGTGAAGAAGATCACTCTTTGCTCAGTCTGTTCACCTCTAATATTCTGTGCCAGCTTTGCATGCTGGACCGTGATATCTTTCCTGAGAGCTAATGGTGCAGCAGAGAGGCTGCTGTCCACTGCTGGAGACACAATGTTAATAATAACTCCCACAGCAAACCCCCCTTTTTGTTTTTCTCATACGGGGAGGAGACTATATATGATGCTTTCAAAATGATTCAGTCATTAATTAATGCAGCTAACTCTTTGAAAATAAAAAGACGGACAAAAAGATTCCCATCCCTAAATGTAACGTGCATCATGTTTATTTCTAAATGATGCTACCTCTTGAGTTTTGGTGAGGATGACTGAACATGACCAGCTGCAGATAGATCCAGTCCAGTCCAGTCTGCATCCCCTGGCTTAAAGCTTAAGGTTTTGATGCATCGAGCTGCATCAAGATGCATCAAGAATCGTTTTATCATCAAATCGCTGCCCTCTGCATTGTAATCAGTTTGTGAGGTAGATTCCCTCTACTAGTGGTGAACCATAGACTGTATATAGAAGTGGACGGAGCTTCCGGCTCTGAAAAATGAGGCCAATGCGGAAGTGCAATAACGCTGTATTCTCACCGAAATCCAGCAGGGGGCGAGCAAGCTGGCTGCAAAAAGAAGCCCGGTCCCATTGACACCCGTTCTAAAATGCCAAACTTTACAGCTGAAATAAACATATTTATAGCCCGTGTCAAAAAACGATTTTGGTCTCTATCGCTAATATCCCCCACCATGTTCACTGAACCAGACTTGAATTTTCATATAAGTCATTTGTTGATTTTATATTAAGGCTTAAATTTCTGTATAATTAGGGGCGTGGTTTCGTGATTGACAGGCGTAGTGCCCTATGGTAGTGCCACTCACTCGCTCCCATAGACTATACCGTCTATGCTCGTCCCCCACCACCCGCCCTGCTCCACCGTCTCAACCAATCATATTCACATCCGGTTTCAAAACTGTCAAAATGGTGCTGGTCAAATCTGAAACTCGAGGCTTCAAAACGGGTGTTCAGAAACCAATGGGTGACGTCACGAAGGCTCCGTTCACTTCTATATACAGTCTATGTGGTGAACAAGGTAAAAAGGTATACCTGCTAACAATTAGCTTGTTAACATTGTCATTATGAGCATGTTAGCATGCTGTATATAGTGCTAGTGCAGGTACAACAGGCGGTGGTACAGGATGAAAGTTAAGTTAACTTGAAGAAAAATATAGGAAAACAGGACGTTCATTTGTGTAGAAGACGCTAGTTTTGCATCCCAGAACTCTGGCACTTCTTCAGCTAAAAGATTGATCAACTTGAGCCGGATCTTAAAAGAAAGATTACTGGACATTCAGACTGAAGACAGCATTTCTTAAAAAGAAAATGATGTTGGTCTGAAGGGTGAGCCTGAGGTTAGGTTGGAGGACCGTCAGTCATCCTTGGCAGATTGCTTAAAGATGTGGTCAAGTACACTATAAATTGTGTATAAGCACTTCTCTATCTGTTAGAAAAGCAGGAGATTTCGAGTTCTACCTTTCAGATTCAGCTGTGAAATGCTTTTCCCTTGGACCTGAAATGCATGACATTTCATTGTCTGCGTAGTTCTAATTGATTTTTTCCAACACCGGCTATGGCAATCTTGAAAACACACAGGAATACTACCTAGCTTTTTGCAGGAGGGCTGTTTATGGTTTGATTCATTCTGTATTGACTGTGTGCAGGAGACTGAAAATCATACTATTTTATAATGATGTGAAAATGTCAGTTGGTTTTTATTTACATTCCTCACTGTGCTGTGGATGAAAATCAGATGGTACTTTTGAGGCTGTCTACACTGTAAAAAAAAATTGCTTTAACATAAAAAGTTAAAGTTAGTCTGGGTTGACTGAGTCTGAAACAATAAGTTGAGCTAATTTTGTAATAATTCAAAATAAATATTACAAATAAACTTTTCTAGTCAAATAAACTTGGTATTACAGTCCCTCCAGGAAGTTGCAATATTGCAGTTGCAACAATTCATGCAAATTCAACAAATCCCCATGAATTCTCTACTACCTTTGCAATTTTTTCCAAACTCTGCAACTTTTCTGCAAGTTCAACCAATCATTGTTGCTTCCCACGGGTTCCACCAATCACAGCAGGCCCCCGCGCAAATTTATATTTTTCATTATATCACAGGTACTGAAAAGAACACAGTTGCTATTGACATTTATAAATGCTCTGTGCAATTTTATTTTATTAATTTGTGCTTGTTGTTTTGACTGAGTTTGAGCTGCAAAAAGATTTTTTTTTGTGTGTGTTTTGTTTTTGTTTTTTTTGTTTTGTTTTTTTGTTTTTTTGTTTTTCAGAACAAGTTGCCATTGATTTCAATGAATTATACAAAAATAAATAAATAAATAAAGCTAATTCCATTTTTTTTTTTTTTTTTTTTTTTTGCAATTTTCACTTGCTCCTTTGCAATCCTTTGCAAGAAATGACTAAAAACACTGCAACATGTATTGCAGTTTTACAGAAAAGCTGCAGTGAAATCAGGCATTTTAGGCCACAACAATCCCCAAAACAGTCTGCAAAATCCTGGAGGGGGGCTGGGATTAACTCTGTTGTACTTGAGAAAAACAAAGTTCAATAAACTTACAATATTCATTAAGTTGAACCAATAAGTTTTCATCATATATGCTTATTTTCAAACTATAGGGAGTTTTAACTCTCACACTGTGCATGCTGGGAAGTCTGCCTATGTGCACATCATGTTTTTTTTTATTTAGAAAATTTAATGAGTTGATTGAACTCTGTACAGTACATTCATTCAACTTAACATTTCAAGTTAGAAAGATTTCAAGTTTAATGTTTCTAGGTTCTGAAGTGTTCTGACAATAAATACATAATCATTTTCAAAAGTTCAAATAACTTGAATGCATAAAACTTACAAAACATGAGTTGATTCTACTAAATTCTTGCACGATTTCTTCCAGTGTATTCACAGTTCTTGTTCACGTTCATTAAACGTGTGTTTCTGTTTGATTGCAGGTCTGAAACGGAGCTATACCTGTGAAGTCTGCAGCGTCACACTGAACTCGGTGGCACAGTACCACGCACATCTGCAGGGCTCAAAGCACCAAAACAAGTGAGTGGATCACGCCACTGTTCACTGCAGTGACACACACACACACACACACACACACACACACACACACACAGCAACTTTCCACTTTTAACTATTAATGCCGCAGTGCTAAGCGCTACACTTCATTTTTGGCACAAAATATGTCATTTTCCTTTGCTTTCATCTGTGTCCTGAAACTCCCGCGCTTCTCGAGGATGCCACTTCAGATGCAGTTCATTACATGTTGCATGAATAGCATTACGGAGAGCTGCATTGCTGAGACATTGCTGGGCTCATTTTGCTGCAGGCATCCTGTGATTTTTCTCCCCCCCCCTCCACATTTAATTCCTGTCTACAATTTTAAGGGAAAATGAGAAAAATTGAGCCTTCCCCTGCTTTTGCACTCTCGCTGACTGGCGGCTGCGGCACCTGCAGGAGCCAAAACTCAAGCTGAGAATCAACAAGCACTCACAGTACAGTCATAACAAACACGCAGCCTGCTGGAACTCCGACTCCAGCAGACATCTGTCTCCAAAAGAGCCATAAAACAAAAGCTCATTTAAAAAAATCTGCACACAGCCAATTCCCTGCCAGTCACAACAGGTATCTTAAATGAATACCGGGATGAAGCTTTTCAACATTCAAGCACCATTAAGCAAATCTACACGTTTTCTCAAACAAATGGGACTGGTATTAAAGTGAATCTGGGTGCCCTCCATTCAGTCCTTGTCTGTTTTAAAAGCACAAATCACATAAAAAGTAAGCTGTTTGTTTTGTTTTCATGTCATCAGTAGCCTGAAATTTTATTGTGTTGTGTTATTCAAGCAGTTCATGTTAGGGAAATACCTGTTTGACAAATCTGAAATCAATATTTGATCAAATATATTCACATATTTTGAATTGAAGAAGCAAATATGTAACATAATTGCACTTGGGGGTTTTGCTCATTATTGTTGTCACAATAATCATTAAACTAGTAACTACAATAGGCAGATTTCACAAGGCGTGCCTCCCACCAACTTCAGTCTGTTGTAATATCTTAAAGGGACAATTCACCCCAAATCAAAAACGCATATATTTTGCCTTGCCTGTAGTGCTATTTATCCATTTAGATTTCTGTGGTGTGAGTTGCAGAGTTTTGAAGATATTAGCCATGGAGAGTTCTGCCTTCTCAACAACAGACCTTGTCGTGAGCAGTCTCATGTAAGAACTGCTTTCTTTCTGTGGTAGAATCTACTGGAACTACTTCAGAATCTACCCAAACTGCTTCATTTCTCAAGGACATAGTTCCTCCATGAAACTGCTCACGACAAGGTCTGTGAATTATCTTGCGTAACCAGGGCCATGAGTTTTTGGAGAGAGACCCTTGTTTTAAATTTTTCTAATTTATTTTTTGGTGCAGCACAGGCCTAATGCCATCTAGTTTCATTATATTGGAGAGAAGACAGACATGTCTACGGCTGATATCTTCAAAACTTTGTAACTCAAACCAAAAAAAAAAAATCCACATGGATAAATAAACAATAAAGGCCAGGGTAAATATATGTTTCTGATTTGTTTTTCATTGTTGGTTTTGTTTTTTGCTAAGACTTGATGAGAAGATTGATACCACTCTCATCCGTACACTAGAAAAAAAAGTGGTTTTCCGGTCACAGCAGATAGCCGCCCACCTCTTCAATGTTTCTGTATGTTAAGAGGAAGTTTTTCCTCACCACTGTCCCCTAGTGGTTGCTCATGGTGAACATTTCTGTCTCTCTAACTAATATTATGAAGAGTATGGTATAGATCTATCTCATATGACCTGACTTGACTTTTATGAGGGGCTACCTGCTATAACTTTCTCTTTGCTGTTGACTAGTCCACATTAAGCCACAGCTTGCCAATTATATCTGGAGGTTTTTGAATGGATTAAACAATCAAGATATAACATGTTAATTAGAGAGCTTTAGAGGTGCTAGTAGATATTTACCTTTGGATGGGGCTTGCTGTTTTGCTCTGGTTGGTCACTGGTCCCCTGGCTCTACAGTTTAGCCAACAGATGTGAGTGTTAGATAAATCCCATTTAACTCTCTGCAAGACAGCAAATATGCATATTTCCAAAATGGTCTTTTAAAGGGACATTTTTGATGTTTTTTGAAGTGGGGTTGTATGAGGTACTTATTCATATCATAGTAGTAATGCCTACAGTAGATGGTGGTCAGTCTGCCCTTAGTTTGTAAAAGCAGCAGCAGTACCGGTGTAGGCAGCTAAGCAATGTACTGCTGTGGACATATTTTCACCACTTTACCTTGCTGACAGCCAGCCTTTCCCAACAGAAACTGACACTGTGTAAGCCAAATATTGTTCTCTTCAAACCAACCAGACTCCTTTGGCAAAAAATTGTCATTTTACCTCACAAAGCACATTAGTTTGTTTCTATTATTTTGTGACTTTGATGTTTTAAAAGGTGAGTTTGGTTTCAAATTAACACAAAGAAGCAGTGGTAGACCAGCAACCCCTGTGTTCTGCGAGGTAAAATGATTGTTGATCGAGTCTGGTTGAGTGGTAGAAAAGAGAGTGATATTTGGCTGATATAATGGCAGTTTCCTGACAGAAAAACCTTTCTGATGGCAAGGTAAAATGGTGAAAATATAAATATAGCATACACTTAAACTGAGTTTGATTTGTTCAAGTGATTAAAATCCATTTTCCTGACCCTGTCCACAGCAGCACATTGGTTAAGTCACTGCTCCTCCAAACAACCGCCATCTTTTGTAAATAATGCACTGACTATGGATAAGCACCTCATACAACCTAACTACGATTAATCCACACTATCCATTTAAACACAAGTGTTTTGATTGAGAGTGTGTCAAAATTAGTTGTCAAGCAAGCAGGAAAGTTTGCAAAGCTAAAATTAAAACGGCTCAACAAGCCTGTACTCCACTGTTCTTAATACTCCCACAACGTAGGCAGATGCTATTCCCGCAGCTGGGAAACAACACAGGCAGGAGGTCCACTTCAGTCTCGAGAAGATGCAGCTTTTATTCACTGACAAAGCAACCTTACCTTTATAATTGTTCTTCTTTTTAACTAATTAGTCCTGTAACTTTATCCCCAAGATGCCATGATTCTTCTTCTTATGAGAGTCACGTTTGTCTGCTCAGCTTCGTTGTTGTGCAGAGACTGACCCCTGATGGTGTAAGCTGCACACTACAATGCAGCAACTCCTCTCAGTTTAATAGAAAGAGGAGAGTCTGTATTTATCACGGTACTGAAAATCACACCGTCGGGATTTCTTAATGTCCTGGTATACCATAATACCTTCATATCAGCCAAGCCTAGCTGAAATGTAGTATGAATGACCAAACTTGAAAAAAAAAAAACGGTGAGTTCCAGCATCAGTGTATCTCATAGGTGCAAATACTGTGTTTTCTCTGCAGTCAATCACGATCAAACTATTCCATAAAACCATGCCATCCACTGGTGGGGGCAAAAATCCCCAAATGTTGATGCGCAGACTTGTACTGAATACTTTCCTCATTTTTCCTCTTTGGTTGGTTGTGGTCACTACACAGGAAGAGTTAAATGAAAACAGCTAGCAGCTGCTGACATGATGTTAGGTAATTTCAGGATAAGTGTCCTTCAAACTTGGCACATGTAGTGAACATCCAGTGTGTTGCCTTGACTTTGTTCCCCTCTCAGCTCAAACCACACTCCCATGCGTGCTTGTTTATTCTTTTATTTTCTTGGAGTCTCCTCTGCACAGATTACTTGACCTAAAGCAGTTTCAGCAGGAACAAGAGGGACTGCACGCTGTGTGGGGTTTCTGCGTGGGCCCTGGGCAGTAGGTGTGAATTGATGGGGCTTACATGGTGCATGTCCTGGAATTAATTTCCCCTGTTGGCCAGTTTCTGGCTGCACACATCCACGGGGATGCTGGCATCAGGAGACGTGACATGCCGTTTAACAGCCCCGTGCTTTAGTCACGGATGCCTGCACCGCCTTGTCGGAGCCACTGGGTTTCCATGCAGATTCTGTCATACTGTCTCACACACACACACCCCACCCGGAGCAGGGAAGAGCTCTCGGAGGGAATTCAGACCACACGCCAAGCCGCCCCAACCAGCCTGATTTCATCCACATAGCCCACAACCGTGCCTCAGGTCTATTTAGGTCATTTGCTTAGTGCCACTTTACACAAAGAGAATAAAGGCTGAATCCCTTTTTGAAAAGAACTCTGAAGAGAGACTGAGGATAATATTTAATGTGTGTGGTGTCCTTTATCACAACAGGACTGTAAATAGAACCACAGTGGCATTTACAGTCTTACCTAAGCCTAAAATGAGCAAGTGGAAAGTGGAAAACTTTATTTTTTTAACCCAAAATGCCTCATTTCGTGGCAGCTTTTCTAAAAAATCACAATACATGTTGCAATGTAATTTGCAATTTGAAAATTGAAAAAAAAAAAAAAGAAAATTGCAAAAAGATTATGTGCTTTGTTCCCCCGTTAAATCAGAGGCAACTTGTCCGAAAGAAAATGAAATCGCACTCTGTTCTGAGTATTCTAAGAAACTTTACTTTATTAACTGTTTATTAGAGCATTAATAAATGTCCATAACTATAACAAACTGTGTGTTGTTTTTAGCACCTGTGACAAAATGAAAATATAAAAAAAAGCACAAATAAATAGTAAATAATAAAACCTGTATAACTTATGGGAAGCTATGATGATTAGTCAAATTTGTGGACAAGTTGCTGCGATTGGACAAAATTCACAAGGACTGGTTGAATCTGCATTAATTATTGCAATCACAACATCACAACTTTTTGGAGGGACTAAATAACTGTTTTTATGAACTTAGAATGAGCCCTCTATGTGTTCTCTTGCCTCTGGGGATGCACAAGTCAGCGTATTCCCAAACTGCCGGTCCCAAAGCCCCGGTAAATGATGGGGAGGGTTGCGTCAGGAATGGCATCCGGCGTAAAAAGCCTGCACCGAGTCAAACGTGGATCCATACCAGGTTGGGTGGGGCCCGGTCTGCCAGTGTGTGTTTTTGTGAGTTTTGCGTCCACCGCACGTTATCCTACAGCCTTGGAAGGGGAGGATGAGGTGGGTTGGTTGCAGTTAGATGTGACTAAATCCTACACACTGGTCCTTTAAAAGAGTTTAATTTTCAATTTTTTAACAAAAGGCATAATTTTTATCAGCCCGCAACCTGCATTTAGCCTGCAGTAATAACAACCATCATCCGTGTTTAGGCAACTGCCAGTTGACATTTATCCCGTGATTTGGCCAAATTCTAGCGAGTTTAACTCTTTGTTGGCCTGGCTCCTGGCTGATCTCCATTCCTGTGTGATTATTACACCTGGCCAAAGATGGTTTTGTAGAAGAAAAACACCACTCAGTATCATTTTAAAAATCTGTATAATCTAATAATTGTTCTGCACAAATCTTTTTTTTTTTTTTTTGTATTACCAGTCGGATTAAATGGCGTAAAGTGTAAGGTGATAGGGGTCGCTTGCAGTGATAAAGGCACAGACCATTACTCTCTCTCAGCTCTACGGAAGATTTTAGCATCTTTCAGCTCATTGTTTTGGTTTTACAGCATGAAACTGTACTGTTCAGTCTTACTGTTCTCTAATCTGTTCTATAATCATGACTGGATGCAGAAAGCACCTGTTTTCAGAATAAAAGCTCAGACAAAGTTAGCGACTCGTTGGTGCACATAAGGGGGCATTTAACAATATAGCCTATATAAAACCAGATACTTCCCTTGCTGAAAAGCAGCCAGTGGCATAACCAGGAATTAATTTCTGGTTTCAGTCGCCCTCCTCAGTCCATGCTTGTCTTCTTTGTCACAGCCAGTCTTATCAGTTTGGTCTTTCTTAGCTTGTGCTTCTAAATCATGCTTGCAGTCGTCCATTATATCGGTTGCACCCACTTCATCTGTAGCATTAGTGTCATTTAGCAGGTTCTCAGGTAGCATTAGCAGCCAACAGTGACACTCCATCCTCAGTCACAGCACCTGTTGTGCTCGCTTGTCTGCTGCTTCATTTATTATTTAAAGTTCCAGCTGTTATCAAAAGGTTTGTATTTCTTTCTGAGGGCCAAAAAAGCCACTGATTTTGTGTTCACAGTTAACACTTAAGAGCTATTAGCACAACATCATTGAACCTGAGCGAACCCCAGTGACCCCTTACCCCAGCTGTCACAGCAAAACCACGTTCTGATTGAACCATTAATGAACCATTTGTGCCCATTTGCTGCACAGCACAAAATAACACAATTGTGCATTGACTGTGTTTGCAATACATTTTTTTTTTATGCACAGGAGTTAAAGTGAAATATTTCAGAGCTGAACTTCAGTGTAAATATTGGACTTGAACTTGTTGGGTGGTTGGACACACAACTCCAAATGAATGCCAACGTTGCTTCTTTTTACGGAAACTTCCAATGTGTTCTCTTTTTAAACAATCAAAATGGGAAAATGACAAAGTCTTGATGCCAAAACATGCTAGAGTTTGTTTCTTTTAAGGTCTAATGTGACCATGTCATGACAATAAAGGCATTATAACTGTTTTGTAGTGCCTTGTAGGAGCTTTTTGTGATTTTTCAGTACACGTGTCCCTGTGCAAAGAACACCACAAACAAGCATTTTTTGTTTGCTTCTGTTGGAACTGTAATGCTGTAATTTGCTTATAATATAGAATTATGTCAGTTTTGTGTTAACAGCTTATTGCAATGACCCCAAGTGTCTAGAACATGTAATTAATACAGCTTTAAAGTCATTGGTTTGTTATTTACTATTCAGACTGCCAGCACAAGCCTACTTAACCTATAGAAAATCATTACTATTGATATCACAATCACAGAATTGGTGAGAACAATCATAATTATCCTCACATCTTTACAGACGATTTGATAGCTTTTGTGTTTTGCATGACTCTCCAGGTCAGCGTGTGTATGTCTAGGTCTGATTATCACACTGATGCCCACGATCTGCGGGGTTATATGGCCATTCTTCACTAAGATGAACTTAGGGCACAAGAGCGATGAGGAAATTCAATTTTGACTCAGCAGGGGAACAAATTACCCGTGCATGACAGGTGTACTAATGAGAAGTGTGATCGATACGCCTCTAACGAGCCAGCTACATGAGTACAACAACGCTGATGCTTAAACCCTCTGATTTGCTGCTGGCATCCAAAGCAGGAAACTCTAACCTAATGGACTTTGTCTCAAGATTTACTAGTTTGATTAGGTTTTATGGCATATATCTCTTCCCCCTCCGAGTACACAGTTGTGTTCTGTTGTGCTCTGGCTTCCTCAGTTTCCAAACCTGAAGCAGAGAAAATCTAAGGTAGTTTCTCTCTTTTTTTTTTGAGTCTGTTGGAGTGTCACAGTAAGCCTGTTTTGTAGTGGATTAACTGTGATCTAAGGTTGGGCAGTGGACAGTGATATTATTGATACCATTTCCATATACTTTCTTTTATGCTACTTATATCAATATATATCATTATGTCTATGACTGGCACGCCTTCAAATACATATTCATCACTTCTAAGGCACTTTTAAATCAGGATATTAGGATGGTAGAGGGCTCAATGGACAATGACTGCTCGGCATTGCAATGGATGATGGCATCATTCATTAGTCCAACCCCATCGTGATCTGCACATACAGTATCACCTCCAACTGTCACACATATGAACTGCAGATGAACCATAAAATTTAAGTATTAGAGTGTGAGATACAATTTTCCTGCTGCTGTAACGTTTTAAAATAATAAATCCCTAAATCTTGACATTTTGACTGAAATCCCGCAGGCTGTGACTGGGAAACTGGGCAAGCTGTTTACAACAAACTTTTAAGTTGAGTGAGTGAATTGGCATTTTACAATGTGTTTCAACCTGAAACAGTCAAACACTAAAGCTGAACACTAAAATGTGTTCCAGTTTTAATTCATTTCAATTTAGGCCAAACCAATACTGGATGTTTGGGGCCGATGTCAATACCAGTATCAGGACAGACCTTTATATGCCTGGCCCAAAAAAAAAAGTCACCTTTTTTAACGATTTAACTGAGCAAACAGGTAAGAGCCTTCCATTGGATAATTACTGCATGATTAATATGTTTCAGCTGACAGTTATTTAACATTAACTAATGCAGTGAGGCGCTTCTCATTTCTTAAACAACCACATCAGGAAGACATATCCTGTGGTCGTGGAAAATCGTGGCCTGTATCAAGCAAAGAAAACAGTTAAGGAGATTGATGAAACTACTAAAATTGGGTTAAGAACTGTCCAACACATTATTAAAACCTGGAAGGATAATGGTGAACCATCATCTTTGAGGAAGAAATGTGCTCGGGAAAAAAAATCTCGAATGATTGTGATCAGAGATCAGAGATAATAGTGAAAGTAAGAGCACTTCCACACACACAATGTGACGAGAACTCAAGTGATTGGGACTAAACAGCTGTGTAGCCTTAAGAAAAAAACACTTATCAGTGAAGCTAATTCGGAAAAAAGCCTTCAATTTGCTAGGGAGCATAAAGATTGGACGAATGCAAAAAGGAAGGGTAAGAAGAGAGGCAGATGAAGTGATGCTCCCATCATGCCTAGTGCCTACTGTACAAGCCTGTGGGGGCAGTGTAATGATCTGGGGTTGTTTCAGTTGCTCAGGTTGAGGTTCAGCAATGTTACATGCCCCAAAAATGAGGTCAGCTCACAACCTGAATATACTGAATGAGCAGGTTTTTCCATCAATGGATTTTTTTCTTCCCTGATGACACGAACATATTCCAAGATGACAATGCCATCGGGCTCAAATAGTGAAAGAGTGGTTCAGGGAGCATGAGACATCATTTTCACACATGGATTGTCCACCACAGAGTCCAGACCTTAACCCCATTGAGAATCTTTAGGATGTGCTGGAGAAGACTTTACGCAGCAGTCCGACTCTCCCATCGACGATACAAGATCTTGGTGAAAAATTAATGCAACTCTGGACAGAAATAAATGTTGTGACACTGCGTAAGCTTATTGAAATGATGCCATGGCGAATGTGTGCCGTAATCACAGCTAAAGGCGGTCTGGCAGTGTATACACAGATATAGCTGTGCGAGGCCAGTTTTATGCCGATATATCGGTCTGGTTCTAGCCTCAATTATCTCTGTCTTTTTTTGTTGAAACTTCAAAACTGACGAAAAGACAAATTGCTTCCTAATATGAGAATTCCTGCAGTATATTCAGACTCTGCTGCTATCGATAGGTCAACCCAAGCTGACAGTGTAATTATTGTGCCATCACGTCGTCCCAGGATAGCCATCCATCAAGGCCCGCTACATGTGTGTATTCATTCAACATGCATAAGGACGGACACACGTGCATGCAGATGGGTTGTAGATCCAATGCTAATGTGCCGCAGAAACTGATTAGCCACATGTACCCCCACTGCTGAATAATGGGAATGTGTTGCACATTTGACACAGTAGCAGCTGAAGGGTTTATTTCCTCGGCCCTGTGCAGTGTAACTACATTGGTTATAGTCAGTACCTGAAGCTAACTATTTAGTATTCTTATCATTGCGAGGCTGATATCTATTCATCTGAGACTGCTGTGTGGAAAAGCAATGTGAGTGTTTCTCACTGTTGAGTTGCTTCCCTGACCTTTGGGCACTCGAAAACTGTTAAAAACGTGACTGTATAATATCAGATACACAACAGTGGAGATAAATCCCTCATTTGTGAAAAAGATACTTTTTGCTCTAAGTTGAATGCATCGACCCTGCCAGGAGAGCCGTGTAGATCGCTTATGTGAAGCATTTCTTACCATCCAGACTTGAGATTTTTAGTTGCTCTGGCATATTGTGACAGTGAACCACTCACTTGGAAAAAAAAAATATTCAGGAAACGGTAAGTCATAGAAAATTAATGTCTGCAGACATTCTGCCTTCTGTCTAATAACTATTGCCCACTGTGACTGATGTGCTCGCTGTAAATTCATGCTTTATCTCATCAATTTGTGCAAATCCATGGCTTTAAATTGTGGTTGAAATATCACAGGTGCTTTATCCTGTTGTGATCCCTCAGCACTTGCAATATCAAGCAAAGGCTGTTGCAGTCATGCTTGCAAATTTGTACTCAGGATGCTGTCAGACCTAACCTGTTTGGTTCAGTCAAATCCAAACAACCTAGACCCTCCTTCTCAAGTAGTCTTGATGCAAAGCTAAACCACTATTGATTCATTAATAGGACTGGGTGTGACAATCCCGGAAGGTTCAGCACTACACTCATCTAAGTGAGGTTGTTCTTGGAAGTGATCGCTATATGAAGCTACCATTATAACACTGCTGTGGATCTCAATGTCAGCGAGCGTTTCAGCCTCTATCACAAGACACCCTCAGTCAAGGCAGGGCAGGCCCACCCCAGACTGATCAGACCTCGGTGTGTGTGTCTCATGGTCGGCTTCTCAGTTAATAGCCCAGACGAGATCTCTCCTCTTCTACCACAGCCACGTCATATGGGGCTATGATAGGGATCGTGTCGCGAAATGTCCAGGAAGCCATCTTATAGTCAATCTGTATAAGCCATGTTGATATTTATTTAAAACCATTAGGTAACTAGGATTGTAACGGTACATGTCTTTGTCTGGAACCCTTCAGTATGCAATAGGGTTGGACAATTGGAGAGTCCATCATTTTTTAAAGGGCGATTTTTGATCATTTTAATTTGCTACTGTAATGGTCTGAACGAGCCGTTGCTAAGGCCGCTCTCATTCAGTGGCACAGCACACACACCCACTAAACTAAAGACCAAGTGAGAGGAAAACAGCTTGTAGAAAAGAGAGACTATTTTCATCATCTGATGTGGAGAATTAAAGATTTATTTTAAACCAGATTTGGTGGTTGGGGAAAGACAAATACACCTGTGTGAATAGATCAGCAATTGCTGGTTGATTGGCCAACTGTGGCTGTTTGGAAAATTTCACCCAACCCACAGTATGTAACTTCCTCAGCTCAGTATTCCCTGCGACCCAAACAATTACCACTGCTCACATAAGCGGAACGGAAACTCTTGAGCAAGTTTTACTCAGAAGGAGTTTTAAAGGAGTTGGAGTTTTTCTGGGTCTTGTTCAGGAGTGACAGTAAGATGAAGCATGAGGTCAACAGGTGAATCGGTGCGGTAGTGCGGGCATTGTTACTGTACTGCTGTGGTGAAGATTGAGCTGAGCTGGAAGGCAAAGCTTTTGATTTCCCTGTCGACCTGCATTCCAACCAGAGACTGTATATATAAAAGTGGACAACATGACAGCTCCCCAAAAGTGAAGCCAAAGCTCAATCGCCTCCTGGTGGCGGGCTAGGTCATAGTGCTTCCCCATTGTTAATAGGTAGGACATAACTAAAACATCAAAGTACACGTCAAAATAATTTTTCCCAAAGATGGTTTCTCTCAGTTTACATAGTTCTTGTCACACTGATGTTTGTTCAAGAGTTCACTTTTTCTGATCAGTTTGTCTTTAATCAGTTATTTGATTATATACAGTACATGTGGGGTTTCATGCCATGATTGACAGCCGAGCTCTGCTCATGTTTGAGTCAGCTGGCTGTGTGGGCGGGAAGTCAAAAGTGCGATTCCAACGCTGATCACTACTGCGCAGACTCTGGCTCCAAATGACGCCACCAGCGCAAGATGGCAGTGCTCATATCAGGGATATTATTGGCTTTGGTTTTGTACAGTGGGAGGAAGTGGAGCTGGGGCATCCATCTTTTTATTTATGTTAATGGTTCCAACCCCTTACCCGAGGTAAGGAGCTTTAGGGGACCAAAAGAGTGAGATTGCAGATATGATAAGCCGAAATGAGTTTCCTTCGTAGGGTGACTTAGAGATATGGTGGGAAGTTGGATGGGTGGATGGATGAATGGATTTCCTAAATGTGTGTCATTTATCAGCACGATACAAGTATAGGCCTGAAGAACTTCAAGTCTTTTTCTCCACAGTGTTTTAAGTCAGACCGTGCCAAAGCAGTAAGTATCGCTAACGGAAAAAATTGGGTATTCAATCTTCTAGGCGCCACAGATTTCTATCCCAGATTCCATGGTAATCCATCAATTTCAGTATAAACCAAAAATATCAACCTAATGACAACCTAAAGTCAGCAGGTCACCATAATGAGCCAAATTCATCCTCTGGGAGCCGCGAGTGTCTGGACAAAATTCAGTGGCAATCCATCCAATAGTTACTGAGTGGTAGCCCGCCTAACCAACCATCATCGTCATTGTCAGCTAAGAGCCACAGTGCTAGCTTAGCTAAAAATACATACTAGGAAGCCATTGTGTTCCATTTCATGGTGTCACTTTAGTGTAACTGTGGAGATGACATGATTACGTGTAGGGTGCTGTACTCTGACTCACACTGTGTCCTCTGCTACTCCGGGAGAACATACTGTAATATGTATTGCATTCAGCCAGGTTAAATCCAGCTGGTTGTACTGTCTGACAGGAGCAGCAGGATTTATTCTGTTTATCCTGCTAGTTCGCTCCATGCTCATCCGAGAGACATGAAACAGAATGTGATATAATGCCACAGCCTGGATGCATTTCTACCTGTGTCTTCCCCTTGTGTCTCCATGGCTGCAAATAGAACAAGTGCCTGTGCTCTCATCTGTCCATTTTAACACCCAATACTTACATGTCACACATACCCCTTTTAGAAACAGGCCCGTGGCAGCTCAGAGGCAGGCATATGGATTCTCCAGTTCAGTTCAGCTGCATGACATTTCCGCATTTGCTCATTCGCTGTGCCCAGTTTACTGGCAGTTTATGGATAAAAGATTTGCTGCTCCCTAAAGGGGAATTTGTGTCCATAGCTTAGTTAGACAAGGACGCACAGCCATTGATGAATAAGTTTATTCACAGAAAATCTATCATTTTTTAAAAAATCAATTGATAATTGATTAGGTATGCTTGGAAAACATTTACTGTCTAGTAGTTTTCTCTACATTAAATTATTGTTTATTTCACAAATGCGTTTTGGCACAAGGCCTTCATCAGGGCTTTTTTCAATATGTATAAAAACACAATGTAAATATCCTAGAAGAGTGCACTCAGTGCAGATCCATGCAAGGTTACAGATGGTGAAGCACCTACTGCAATGTCACCACAACTGCCAGATGCAACCAGCAGCAAAATTCCACAACATTGAAATATCTCCACATACCTAAATAAAGCAAGGTTTCCAACTGAAGAAGAAGAGTGAGAAGTCAGCTGTCAGTAATCATATAGTAAAACAGAGCAGTCAAAAATAGAATTACTGCTATACCGTCATATGTCTTCACGAACCAGGCAAATTACAATTTACATCCATGTTTGTCCAGACTCATAATGTTTGTAGTGAAGACTTTGAAGGAATTTAATTTGGAACTCACCATGATATTGACCTGGGACACACAGGAGGTCATAGTGGCCTTGCCCTTTGACATCTCACCACCAAAATTCAATCAGTTCATCCTAAAATGACCTAAAAACATAATGCCTGTCATAATAAAAATATAAAGGAATAAGTCATAAAAAAGTGTTTGTTTTCTTTTCAAATTTTTTTAATCACAAACATCCTTCAGCATACGGTCATGAATGTGCACAAAAAATATCAGGCTGATCTGTCCCGTAGTATTCAAGATTAGCTCCAGGCAAGCTACAGGACCAGTGATCACACACACACACACACACACACACACACACACACACACACACTCACACACAGAAGCGATTACATGAGCCCTTCCAGCCCCTGGTGGGGATAATAACTGATAATACTGACTAAGGATGCTCCACTACTGTGAGTGTTAGTGGCGCAGCAACTTCAAAATAAAAGTAAAGAGCAGAATGTAATATAAATAGCAGATAATCTTATTCAGTTATAAAATACCATCACGTAAACAAGGACACTATTTAAAATCTAGAGAACTATTAAAAACTGCTTGCACAGCTTAAAGAAACTACAAAAATGTTTACTAAATAGCAAATAAAAGTAGAAGAGTTGCCTCTCTCCAGATTGCAGCTCTCCAGCAGGTGTGTCTGGGCGTATGTGGGTGGAGAAGAGGGAGTGTGGGGCAGGCTGAGTGCCCATGAGTGATAAGTTAACAACACAGGCATTGTGGCAGCTGGCTCACATTATTGAATGTTTTTAAATGAACACTGTTGAATGAATACTAGGGGGTGCAATGGATCGCAGCGGTCCTGTTTCCCATACGGATCGCCCCCCACACATGTGATCTGCAGACTACATGTAACCACCATAGTGTGACTTTGACTTTGGGCATTTTCACTGGTGTGCCTCTGCTGTCATCATACAAACAGACTGTGATATTTATTGAAATTTTGTCAGTATCTGCTGACTTAACATCTGAATAGCTCCTTTCTGCACACCGGTGTCTGTCTGCGACAGTGTGTCTGTGTTGATTGGCTATTACTCGTGACATCTAACCAATCAGATAGTGCTGTGGGCGGAACATTGAGCAATACTGCATAGTGTAGCAGTGTATTATACAGTAACCCTAATCCCACATCCTTTTCTTTTTTGCTGATCCGAGGAAATCATCTGATCCGTGACTCAAACCCTTCATACGATCTGAACTGTGAATTTTTGTGATCCATTGCACCCCTAATGAATACAAACCATAATTGGTGTGAACATCCAGCCCATTTTCATCACAGCCCGTCAAATGCTGATGCTGCTTTGTTACGCCCCCTCTGCGTCTCACACTGATGCACGAGGTACCTTTTAGCAGCTGCAGCAGAAAGCATTTTTAACACGTGGTTGCAGTTCAGGTAGGTTTGGGCACAAAAAACTGCTGGGCTAGGTTGAAGAAAAGGACATGTTTTTGGGTTAAATAAGTTGCAAGTCGAAAGTCACATGATGCTGATTACTTTTTTTCTGCACATTCCTAAATGCTGCTGTGTTGAAGCACCGTGGGGCAATGCTGTCGCTCCAATCGATGAAGGAAAAATATTTTGAATGCTGTTCAATAATATATACTATTTTGTTAAAAGAGTTCAACAGTTATTTGTCTCTTTTTTGTCAGAATATCAAAGATTTGATATTTGTATGGGTTACTATACATCTTTTGTGACATAATATTTTAATGTGTGTGTAAGAAATATGGACAGGAGACACTCGATGCATGTAGGCTGATAAATTAAAGCAAAAGAAAGACATAAGAACATGGAATAACTGTAAAACAAACAAACAAAAAAACACATTAGTTTCAGCCAATCAGAGTGACTGCCTGGCTGACCAGGATTAATCAAGCCTGGCTGTTAGCCTGGTCTGGAGCAGACTAGCTGCACAGAATAAATCTCCATGGTAACTTATGTGCCACTGCTTTCATGAAACTGAGTCAAGACTAAATTCAGCCAGGATAAGAGGAAAATCCCGACTTACTCTGTTATCTTGGTTTTGTGAAACCGCCCTCAGGTCTCCTGGGGTAAAAGTCCTGTGTTTGTTTGACCCATCCATCCACCCCACCTCCTCTCTACACAGACTCCATCACACTAGGCTACGTCCAAAGCCTGGCGTGTCTCATACAGCTGCAACCTGTACCTTGTGTGTCTGTATGAGATGCCGAGGGTCGTGACAAAACATCGGTATTCTACGACTTGGAAAATGAGAACGGGCTGTAATATCTGGACAGAAACGATTCCAAAAAAACAGCCATGTAAAATGTCAACTTGAAAGAATCTAACATGACCACCACATACGTTGTCCCCCCTCGATGGAGGAGGATCCGCTCCCTCTGCAGATAGAAAGGGCTCATTCCACTGTAACGGAAACACAACCATTCTTATTTTCAGGAGAGTGTACGCTAATGAACTTATGAATATTATATTAAATTTCTGACATTAACTCTACTAAATCTCACACACTGGACTGATAACCAAAATAACAGTTGCACACAGATGCAGAGTAAGCAGAAGCAGGCTGCAGACAGCACACTTGGGGCCAAGCCTTTTTTTTTTGTTTTACAGTGTCTTCAAAAATTCTCCTCGTCCTATTCACTCTCTGGGCCCATTGAGCACATCCGCCCATGAATTCAATATGAACTCTTCTTTATCATCATTAAATTGGTTTTCAACAAATTCCTGTCATCATAGATACCAAATATTTAGCATAAGTCTTTTAAGCAATTTTTCCACTTCAACACCAAGCACCCAAGTTAAAGTGGCCTGTGACTCATCCACGATTTCATATTGGTTCACAGCTTTGTCCTTTCTAATGATGAATCCAAAAAAAGAGTTGTTCACCAGCTGAGGTTGGTGCTTCACTTCTAAAAATAAACCGTAACTCTTTGTATGGAGCAGGTTTTTCAAACAAAGTTGCTCATTTTTATTTTCATGTCTTCAGTCAAACAATAAGAAGCTCTCGTCTGTCTGTCACGCTGTAGCTTGAGGCAATTTGTCATCTGGCTGCTGCTGAATGCATTGAACTGTCAAGCTCTTATTGTCACTGACAAACAACAACCCTCTGCTATCACAATCTAATATTTACTTTTCTCAGGTTTTGAAATATTAATGTCAACTACTGCTGTTATTTTCACACAGTTAACTTTATAATTATAAAAGTCTGCATGTTGTTTTTCAGTGATTTCCCCACCCATAGACAGTAATTGGCAGCAGCACTGCAGCGATAGAGAGAATTCCTTTGGGTGCCATTGACAGGTCTATCCACAGTCTTCCGTTAGTGTTCTCTCAGGCGTGGTAGTCGATGGAAGAGGGTAGCCCGGGGAGCAATCAGCCCCTTGAGGCTCCATCCTGCCTGCCACAAATCACCATCACCGCCAGCGTGATGCTTCCCTTCCATTCAACCTTCAAACAAGTAAAACATGCGCATACAAATGATCACATCTTCAAAGCACGGAAGAACACTCTCTAATAAGCCTTGACGGTTTCTCTCATTGCGATTCAGACAACATATTTACTCTGTCTGTTCAAAAGGGAGCGAGATTCAGCCAGTAGCATTTGTTAACTTACAGTATCTAAAGGCTGGTGCGGCTGCTGCGGAGCTGCTGTCTGCTGGGAAATTGAATAGTGCTTATTTAGACATGGAAACAAAACGGCCATCGGGGCATCCATGGAAAACGTAAGTCAGCTGATATGCTGTGTGCCATTCGGAAGCCCAGCCTCTGTCGGAATTTACATTTCATGAATACATCAAAACAAGGCTGTCCCATGTCACAGAGGAATGTGGCTATTATGGTGGCCAGGCTAAAACTGCAGTATTTGTTCTTGTTTGTAGCTGGGATTTGTTGATACTCATTACGAGGAGGTTTTTATTAATTTTTACCCTATCAGGGCTCAACTGTAATGTTTTTTGTTTTTTTTTCACTTGCCCAGTCAGGTAAATGGGTCAGAAATCTGCTTGCCCAAAATCAATTTTTTCTTTCCCCTGAACAAATGATTTTATTACTTAGCAGTTATCAAATGACAGCAGTTAAGTGTCATGTTCAATCTAGGGCTGCAATGTCTATAAAATGTCTATAAAATAGTGAAAAATGTCCATCCCAGTCCAGGTTGATGTTTCAGTGTCTTGTTTTGTCAGTCTAAAGTCCTTATTCAGTCTAAGTCTAAACCTGAAAACTGCATTTCTGCTATTTTGCATGAAAAATCACTTAAACTATTAGATTAGATCGTTCAGTTTCAGTCGGGCAAGTGAGTTGCCAGACTTACTTGCCCGATATGGTAGTTAACTTGTCTCAGGCAAGTGGGCAAGCCTTGTCGTTGAGCCCTGCCTATTCAAATCTGATGCATTGTTTTTTCATTTGTCTGACATGAGTTGATGTACTCAACTACAAACCAGCCCCATCATCAGACAGAAACTCATTGGAGCAATCTACAAAACTGTGGATTACATTCAATGACAATGTTATTTTTTGTGTCCAAAACAAATGTTTTTGAAATTCTAGCTTTTAATAAAATTCTGCACATGGCGGCCATGGTCACACAAAAGATTGTGGTTATGTCAGGGTTATAAGCAGCTAAAACACTTGGTAAAGGTCAGGGAAGCACAATGTTAATTGCAGGTCTGTGACAGGAAGTAAACTTCAGTCTGCATGAAAGTCAAATAAGCTTCAGGCTCATCATCTCCTCCCATCTCAACAAACTTTTTGCCTCACAGACGGCACATTTCCTGCTACAAACACCATTAGCCTCTCAGGTGTCCTGCCCATGGAACCTGCCCACGTTTATCATTGATATGTGCAACTTTTGTGTAGAAAACATGGAAATTTAGGAACAGATTGCTGCAGAGTGCCCAAGTACCCTTAGTTTTGGTGGTTGTGAAGCTAGCAGCATGAACTGGTGAGTATGCTGTTCGTATAGATCTCCGCAACCATGTCCCATCAAGATTGTGCTGACTCTAGACTGAAACGATTGAAGATGCACGTGAGCAAAAGCGCACAGGTAGTTTGCTGATCTGTTACTTTACACTTTACAATTCTTACTGAGAAAGTTTACAAAATTTCAAGTTTCAAACTCACTCGAACACTAGTCATTGCCGCTGATATGTGCACACTGTGTGAAGTGCACCCAACTGATTTAAAGAAAAACAGTGTGACTTGTAGCAGAGCGGGAGAGCGAGCTCAGGATGAGTCAAAGAGAGGGAGCCTGTGAGTATGGACGTCAGTGTCGATGTGACAATAAAAAATGAAAAAATGAAGCCTGATGTTTCTCTGTAATTCTATAGTATACTTTATCAGTGAAGTGTATGAACTACACTGCAGACTGGAGTCTCTGTTAACAGTGAGAGACAGACAGATAGATCTGTGTTACAGGTGCGCCTCCTAGTCACTAGTTGTAATGGGGAGGTGTGCAACCCATGGTCTCCCAGACATAACAGCCCTCTGCATAGACTCACAGACATTTTGTATCTTTAGAAATGTATCATTTCTGCATTTTGCCATGAAGAATGGCTAAAGAGAATTTTTTGAGAGATGAGTTGCCATGTGAATTGAAATGTCCCCTCTCATAAGACACACTGATCAATGCTAAAAAAAACAAAACAAAAAAAAAACAAGTGAAGGTTTTCCACACCAAGTTTTTCATTTTTATTTTTTCATATCTGAGACAAACAATAAGGAGCGGCTCTGTCTGTCACACTGTACAGAGGCAATTTGTCTTCTGGAGTTGAATGTGTTTAAATGTCAAACTCTCGTTGTCAGTGATAAACAGCAACCTGCTGCTATCATAATCCAGTGTTATATTTGCATTCCCGCTTTATGAATTGATGAGGACAGCCGAGCGAATTATTAGTTTTTGTATCTGTGAGGCTTGTGTCAGGAGCTGATCATTATGCTGTTGGGGTAATTCTTAGCCATGTTCTCACAAGATGGTGCCGAGTCTGCCATGTCGACCAAATAAGTTACAATACTAATCTCAACATCTTACTTTTAAAAAGAATAAACACATAAATCCACATTATGAAAACAACTGACGGTAAATAAGGATCATTTTGCATTTGGTTTTTGTGAGGTTAAATTTAGGGATGTACAATATTATTAAATATAAATATTATATTGGCTCAAAACACTGATATTCCAGCTGATATAATGACACTTAAATTACGCACCCATGATGCGAGTATGTCTGTGGTGTGGAGGTGTTTTTGAAGTGTCTATTTTTGAAGTTGCTATTTGCAACAATCACTCAGCATCTGTCTTGTGAGGAGGAAATCATATTCCTTCTCCTTTTATGTCTGCAAGAGTTGGCAGAATAATATGTTAATTAACTACAGGAGAGATATGAGGTTGTCTGCAATTATGTGGGGAAAAAAATATGTGCAAATATTGGTATTGGCAATCAACCAAAATGAGCTGGAAAATATTGGTATATCATATATCGGCAGAAGTCCAATATCATGCATCCTTAGTT